>PVHP010043588.1:0-14449 GCA_004024765.1 Zapus hudsonius
CTCACTTGGGCCAGGAAGACCGGGATGAGTACTAAGATATACAGGATCCCTTGCCACAAGGACTAATACAGACAGCCCACGAAGGAGGATATACAACTGATCAGGGATGGGGAGGGGGGAATTGGGGAAGTCGGGATAACAACGCATGGTTTGCCCACTAAATAATGTAACTCATTATGGACAATAAATATTAAAAAAAAGAAGTATTTGCTTATTTTAATAAGATTGATGAGGAGAACATATCAGAATGTACCAACCACTGTAGTGATACAAGATTTTGGGGTCTTAGGGAGGATTTATGAGCTCTCCCTTTGGGCCTTTGTCTATTTTAACAATGAACTGAAAAGGCAGACTATGATGGATAAATTATGAATTATTGAATTTACTGAGGGAGAAATTATGATCCAGGGAGGAAAGGAGCTGAACTACCTGAGCCAGAGAAAAATTCTGATCCAGGGAAACGACTAGCTGACAGGCTCAACCAGAGAATTCATTTTCCTTGTCCAGCTTGAAAGGGAGAGGGGAGACAACCACATGTGGAAGGCAAAGCATTAAGAAGAAGAAAAAAAAAAGATCCCCTTCAAATCAAAGACCAGGTGGGTTACAAAACAGTGAAGGGCTCAGAGATGAAAGATAAATCATACATGTAACAAGGTGAGACGGTGCCCCAAAGCATGACACAGAGAAGACAAGCAGAAAGATACCCATCTCCTTGTTCCCTAACTGCCTGCAAGACAACAACTCCTCACTCTCCTTCAGTAGCATGGGAAGATTTCACCAGAACCTGCTGTGTTGTTTCTTGGGGTTGTTTTGGCCTCTGCCTTCCATGTTTAGGACTGCTCTTCTATCTGTGACTGTCCTTTTCAAAGACCTGCAGTTCTGCTAGCCAGGGGTAAGGAAGAGATGAAAATGCCATTGTGAAGAAATGTGTTAGAAATCTCTTCAGAGCTTTCTAAATCTATACAGCTTTCCCTCCTTACCCTCTCCCACACATTGCACTTTGTCCAGTTGTTTTTTGTTAAGAACAGGGTCATGCTTTGTATCCAGGCTAGCCGGAACTTGCTGTATGGCTCAGAGGGGCCTTGAGCACTCAATCCTGTGTACTACTACTAAAGGCTTTGTGTTTATCCCGATGTCTGCTTTTTTCTGATGTTTTTTTTCTTTATTTTATTAATTTTATTTTTTTGAGATACGTCTTATGTAGCTCAGGCTGGCCTCAAACTTACTATGTATCCAAGGATAACTTTGAATGAACTCCTTTAAGGAATGCTTCACCATGCCCAGTTTTAAAAATTGAGGGCTTTAAATATTTCTTTTAAAATAAATACATTTTATAATTAAAAACTTAATTATTTTATGTACTCAAAAATAGTTCCATGGTTTTTCTGTTTAATTGTAACCTGATGTATTTTTATGATTTAGTGACCCTTAATGACAGTTCCCCTTTTCAAAGGGCACCCAACAAGTAGAGACTTGAATTAGCCATTGTGCAGTTTTCCCCTTTGCCTTAATCTATTTATATAAATATAAAAATAAATATGTATTACGTTTGCATTAAAATGTTCATTTAATAACATTTTCAACTGTTTTAAAGTATGAAATATAGCGAAGTGGACTCTAAGTTTAAAGCATCTCTTCTGATTTTGATGTAGATTCTTTTTTCTTTACATGGTGCTAGAGATTAACCCCTCCCCCAGGAGCACTCTACTCCCGAGCTACATATACTCCAGCTCTGGTTTTTAGAAACAAGGTCTCCCTATATAGCTCACACTGGTCTCTAACTCATGATCCTCCTGCCTCTGCCTCCTGAGTGCTGGGGGTTCAAGCGTGAGCCAAATGCTTGACTGTATTCAAAATTGTTCTTTGTTTTTAAATGTGTGAATGTGGCATGTATGTGGTGTATATGCTGCACATGTCCTATGCCTAAGCTAGAGAACATCAGGTGACCTCCTCTATTGCCTATCTATGTATTTTCTTTAGTGGGAGTCTTTCACTGAACCCAGAGCTGCTGTTTTTTTCAGTCAGACTGACTGACCAATAAGCCCCAGCTATTCTCCAATTTCCAGTTTCTGCCACCCACAGGATTGGGGTTACAGGTGTGCACGTGTATGGCCACACCCAGCTTTTTACATGGGTGCTGAGGAATCAGACTTAAGGTGAATCAGGCCTCTCAGGTCCTTATGCGGGTACAGTAAGTACCCTTATTAAATAATGAGCCATCTCCCAACCCCATGTTGTAAAAACTCTAATGAATTTATCTTTTGCATTATTGTGAAATTACCCTGTAAGACCATATAAACTGCAGGATGGTATTTTTCTAATTTTATTACTTCTCTGACTTCTCTGAATAACTGTCTATCAAATCCAGTTTAGAAATATAAAGAACATGAGAACCAATTTCAGGAAACTGGGGTGCTAGTCAAATTTATGTGATTTTGTTAAACAGTTTAAACAAAGGTATACATATATTTGTGTATCATTTGGTGTTTTTTTTTGAGTGTTCACAATCTCAAAGTAAAATCTGATTTATTTTCAAATAAATCTTTTAATCTATACATTTTTCAAGATCAAGAATATTTTGTGTACTAAGTTTTCATTGCTTTTTGTATGTAGTCCTACCTTTGGCCAACTTTGTGCACTTTGGCAAGGTTACCAAAATTCTGAAGCTATTTTCTGATAACCTTGAAAGGTAATTGGGAAGATTAAATTAGTGGCTATATTATAAAAATGCTTAATTAAGGTATTCCATAGAGCTATTGAGGTTCTTTACAAAGGACTATGATAGAGTTAGTAGTCCTATGCCTTGCCTATGAGAAGATAGTTATGACTCACTGATAAAGCCTGTGAGCAGTAATTGTGCTACAGGAAATTCCAGGATGTCTATATTCATTTTTGAGCAAAAATTAAATTTATATCTGGCTTCAACTTGGTAAAGAAAATAGCATTCTTATTTGGTGCTTTATTAAAAAGCATATTAACTTTTGGTAATTAAATGTTTCAAGTGACTGTAAAAAAATTATTCTGTGGAATTGTTTTTTCTTTTAGGTACTATATTGACATTTAGAAACATGAGATATCTACCTGGATAGGAGTTGTTTTAAATATACTTATTAAATATGGATAGTACATTATTAAATTGCTACGAGGGACAGCAAATTTAGTAGAGGATTCAAGTGAAAAGGACCTCATAAGCCTTCTGGAGTTTATTTAATCTGATTTGTGACATTTTGTATATTGAGTATTATATGTCACAATAGTGTCAAGTATATAAAATTGTCTGGCTATTTCATTCTCTGTGGAGTAGATTTGAAGGTCAACACTACTCTTTCACATAGGTTATGGGTGTCAGAGCACTAGTGTGAGGAAACTGGACGTGGGATGGCAGGACGGCCTCATCCCTATGACAGTAACTCCAGTGATCCAGAGAACTGGGATCGGAGATTGCATAGTAGACCTCGTAAACTTTATAAGCATTCAAGGTAGGTAGAAAATAAGTATTTTCACATATCAAAGCTCTGCTGTGCCCAATTCTAATAATCTACAAATTCATTTGATTGTGGCAAGTCCTACGAGGTGAGGGCTGGTTTATAGAATGTTCTGTATGTTTGTATTTCTTCTAAAATGGCTTTTAGAGAAGCATTTCTTACCCTTTACTTATCTTTTTGTTTCTTTGACTATGTCTGTCTCTAAAGTATGTTAACCTGCTAGTTGATTTCTTGATTGTTATAATTGGATCGGTTTGGAACTCTAGCAGGATAGGTTGGTTCTTATATATCTGAAATTCTCTAATAAGAGTCTGTTTTTACTCTAAACACATTCTGTGTTAGATCACACTTGATGATTGGTATGTTTGGATCATTGCTTACCTTGGTACATTTTTAACTAGGTAGAATACATTGTGTGGTCATACTGATCCTGATGGGAAAATTAGTGTTTTTAGATCAACTGTGGTTCATTTCAAAATTGATACATAGGATGAAATTAACCTCAAAAGTTTCTGATAATTTAAGGTATTTATTAACAGCTCAAACGTCACATACAACAGGTATGTAAGCATGTTTTCCTTGAAGATTTTGCTTTATGAATATTACTTGGAGGATATTATTGAAATTTTAACTTACTTGAATATAAAATTCTTTTGATCACTGGTAATAAATACCGGCTTTCTTGAAAAAAAAATGTTCTTGAAATCTTTTCTTGTAATATTAAAGAAATGGCTCAGATACTTTTAGATTATGTACTATGGTTAGAAAATAAAGTAACTGGTACTTTTAAGTCTTTTGACAAGATGCTTATTTACATTGTGAGATTCACATGTGATGAAATCTTAAAATAATAAGTTAACTTTTAATTTATAAGTACCTGCCACATAGTATGGGTTTCTTTTGTTTGTGTGTGTGTGTGTGTGTGTGTGTGTGTGTGTGTGTGTGTGTGTGTGTGTTGGGGAGTTCTTCTCTGTTTCATAGATTATTATTTTACCCTTGAGAATATGTAGTGCTTTAAAAAGATGGTTTGGGCTGGGGAGATGGCTCAGTGGTTACGGCATTTGCCTCCAGTGCCTAAGGCCCTGGGTTCAATTCCCCAGGACTCACATAAGCCAGACCCACAAAGGTGGTGGCCCTGGTGTGCTCTGCGTTCTCTTTCTCTCTCTCTCTCTCTCTCTCTCTCTCTCTCTCTCTCTCTCTCTCTCTCTCTCTGTATCTCTGCTTGAAAATGATACTCTGTGGGACTATAGTCGTGCCTACCATGTTGTATATGCATTTTCCTGATGAATTATATGTTGTTTCCTAATTCTTGATACACTTCTGCTGATATACAATATTGACATACAAGGATAGAAATGTCATTGTTTTGGCTTCATGCATTCAGTAAGAAAAAAGAACATACCAGTGCTATTTTTATTGTTTTATCACAGTGACTTAATGTATGTACAATAACTTTATTTTTTTATTTTTTGTGGTGCTGTGAATAGGGCTCTGTGATTGCTAGGGAAGTATTCTACTGCTGAGCCTTTTATTAGCAACCATGTTATAAAAATATTTTTATTTATTTGAAAGAGAGACACACACATAGAGTGACTATGGGCACACCAGGGCCTCCTGCCACCGTAAATGAACTCCAGACACATGCATCACTTTGTCCATTTGGCTTTATGTGGGGAATTAAACCTGAATTGACAGGTTTTGCAAGCAAGCACCTTTAACTGCTGAGCCATCTCTGTAGTCCCAAGCAACCATTTCTTTTTATTTAAATTTATCTTGTGTGTATATGTGTTGTGGTATGCATGCATGTGTGTATATATGTGAGTGTTCAATTTGGTGGGAGAGAAGAGGGGAGGAGGGGGAAATGCATGTGATCAGCAACCTTCTGATGCTGTCTTAAAGTAAGCTGAGGAGTGTTTAGGGTTGACTGGAAGGCGTTAAAATGAAATAAAAACTAAATTTAAGTAAATTAATAGATTAAAATTTTTAGGCTGGGCATGGTGATGCAAACCTTTAATCCTAGCTTGTAGGTTGTAAAGGCAGGAACATCCCAAGTTCAAGGTTATCCTTGGCTACATTGTGAATTCAAGGCCCTCTCTCTCAAAAAAACTAATCATAATAATGGAAAAGTCATGGAGCCCTTTGGATGAGTTTACTTTAAGCCTCGTTTATGGAAAATCTGACCAAGCAAAGGCAGCTTATTTTTAAAGACTTCTTATTCCTATATGCTCAGGAACATTTAACCAACGATGCTTTTATAAAAAGTATATTTTAAGGGCTGGGAAAATTGCATAGTTGGTAAGAACGGGGCCCTCTTTATTGGAGCAGAGACTAGAATCACAAATAACTAGGCTCACTGGACAGCCAGCCTTGAAAAAAAAAGAAACAAAAAAACCCAGCGGCTCACTGAAAGACATTGAAAGACATTTCAAGGAAATAAAGTGGAAGAGCAGTAGTGGAGGACATCTGCAGTTCTCTGGGCTCCACACGCATGTGCATGTGCATGCCTGCGTACACACACTATACACATGCCAAAAAAGTATAGTTTGACTTTTAGAAAATCATATTCTGTGAGTTGATAGTAAACTAGTTAGGTCAGAAGTTTTTAAAAACTAACAATCATCAAGTTTTATTGAAAACCTGCCCCTTGGCTCAGGAGGGCAGCAAAGGAATAGCCAGGTTTTGTCATAGAGTACCTTTCTATTCACGTGTAGAATAATTAGAACTTGTGGGACTGAGTTATGAAATAACGTTCAGAGAAGGGGTCATTGCCAGCTTCAAGAGGTGACAAGAACGTGAGCTAATCCATAGGTGAGTAGAGTATTACAGCAGGTGGAGGACATGTCTGTCAGGGACCATCAGGAGATTACCTTGATTGGATCTGAAGGTGATGCATTGGGTAGCACTAGTGTTTTCATTTGCAGATGAAATCTGTAAGTGAATAACCTTGCTCAAGGTCATCCAACTTGTAAATGGCAAAGCTGGACTCTACAAACAAGTTTCTCATTCATTACCCCTTTCAAATTTTAAATAATTTATTATTATAGAGAGATCAGTTATGTTGAATTCCTTTTACCCATCACTCAGCTTGAAGTTATCAACTCATAGAGTTGGTTTCATTTCATCTCTGTGTCTACCAATTCATCCTACCTTTTGAGTTCAGATATTTTATTTAGGGATACTTGAGTAAAAACCACTGGCTTAAGCTAGAATTTTTTGGGGGAGGGGGACGTACATAAGTCCCGAGGTGGAGATAGTTGAGTATGCTTAGTTGCTTAAAAATATTGAAGTAAGAAAATCTCTGGTTTACTTAACTTGTCCCTTATGATCACTAGATAGACAGGTGATATAGAAAAGATACATAGAGTCTTCAGCTGTTACAGCCAACTTCTAATTAAGTAACAAAAACAGGACAATGGGAAAAGGCTTCATTATATCAGGATATTAAATTTCTCAAAAATTCATAGGGGGTATCCAGTTATAAATCATGGCCATCTCTGGATCAGGGAG
Source organism: Zapus hudsonius (assembly GCA_004024765.1). Classification (NCBI taxonomy): domain Eukaryota; kingdom Metazoa; phylum Chordata; class Mammalia; order Rodentia; family Dipodidae; genus Zapus; species Zapus hudsonius. The sequence goes on from PVHP010043588.1 coordinate 6,993, forward strand.
ATATATATATATATATATATATATATATATATTTTTTTTTTTGGTTTTTCGAGGTAGGGTCTCGCTCTAGTCCAGGCTGACCTGGAATTCACTCTGTAGTCTCAGGGTGGCCTTGAACTCATGGCGATCCTCCTACCTCTGCCTCCCGAGTGCTGGGATTTAAGGCGTGCGCCACCACGCCTGGCTTAGTTTTTTAATTAGTCATATTGTTGCTACAAATAAGATTGGAGATTTATATTTATAAATAATAAATGAGCTTGGTTTTATCATTTAACTTTTGTAAATATCTAAGTTGAATAACTAATTTTTTCAGCTTTAATAAAAGAAACTTTTGGGCCTAGAGAGATGGCTCAGCTGTTAATGCACTTGCCTGCAAAGCCTAATGATTCAGGTTCCATTCCCCAGTACCCAGAGTGACACATGCATCTGGAGTTCCTTTGCAGTGGCTGGAGGCCCTGGCATACCCATTCTCTCTGTCTTTCTTCTCTCTTTTCTGCTTGTAAATAAATAAAAAAAATATTTTTAAGAAACTTTTGATTTTTCTCCTCCACTTTCCTTGCTGACTATGATCAAAATAAACTTGGATTTATACAAGTAGTAATAGTTACTTTCCTGTGTGTACTAACTTACTGGTGGTGGTTGTGGGCTTGGGATTTCTACCTACAACAGTTTGAAGATACTTTCCCCATCAATTTTCTCTTGAATGTAGTTTTGATGTGCATCACTCTATGATATGAAAGACAAGACTGACACTGTTCTGAAATAGGTGGACTTCAGAGTCACTGCAGTTTGTATGCAAATAAGTTTTAACATTAGTAACCTGTCTGTGTGTTATAGTTAATATGTATATATAGAAGAATTTGGTAGTTTGCTGACATATTAAAAGTTACTTCAGTTGAAGGGCATTTGGCATAAAATTTGACAGTTTTTTAAATTATGAACTAGAGGAGTTTTGCTATTTAAAAAAGAAAAAGAATGCTTCTATATAATATGAAAATATCTGGATAGAAAATGTGCTAAAAACTCTTGGGTATTTGAATTTGGTAGAAGATGGCTATGTAAAAACTCCTGTCTGCAGTCTGCTCAGGTTTCTAAAGATAAATGCATCTTACATTCAATATCAGACTTTGCCGCAAGGTTTCATTCCACATAGAAGTACGCATGCTCATTTCTTCTCAGACTGCATGAAGAGCGAGCTTCCCAGTTTCCCTTTTAAGTCACTCTAGACTCCCAGCAGCAGTTTAGAAAGGAAAAGTTTGGTTGCTTAAAAGAACAATTCTTGGGGGGAGGGCTCTTGGGTACAAGTATTTCCCTTGTATGTTTAAAGAGAAGCTTTACTGTCCATAATGGACAGACAAATAAAGTTGTCTGCATCCTTGTTTCTTAACATCTGGCAAGCTGTCAGAGCTAGAATTAGCTTACAGATGGCATTTGGCAACATATCTACATATCTCTAAGCCCTCAACTCCTGCGTGTTCTTCCACCTGTCTATCAATTACAATATCCAATCACAGCTCAGAGATGGAGAAATGGGATGATCATAGCTCACACGATGCTGTTTGGTTAGAAACGTCAGTGCTGCACAACCCACGGCTGAGTCAGTGTCTGTGAGAAAATGAACTGAATTAATATATGGGGGGTTGAATTTCTGAACATTTAGAGCCTTAATATCTGCAACAGCATGATTACACAGTAGAGAGAGAAAAGCTGAAGGAGGTCTGTGGACAGGTGAGGTAGAGGGAGAGTGAGAAATTTTCTGATTGTTGAGAGGAATCTTGAAGATGATGGAAATATCAGATGTGCTAAAGTTTCCTAGTAATGCCCAAGGATGCTGACCTAGCTTTCAGTGCTGCATTGTCTGAAAAAGCAGAGTCCCTTTCTACTCTGGTATCAACATTTTTTTCTTGTTTTTGTATTTCTACTTTGGCATATACTAAAGGAAGGTGTGTATTCATTTATTACATGCTGATTCTGGGTTATAATTATATACAAGAATGAATATAAGTGGTTGAGAGACAAATGTTAGCCTTTGTTTCATTATGATCATTTGCATTTCTGACTGTAAAAGATCATACATTGTCAGTTTAATGGCAAGTTACTTAAAATAAATGGAAGTATGATTTGATTGTTTTCATGGGTTTGATGCTTTGTTTTGTTATTTCATGTAATTTAAGTGCATTATGTTTAGAATTATGTTTTATAAAATAAAACTTAAAGACTAAATTTGAAGCAATTTTGTACATCAAAAATAAAATTCAAGATAGAGAAATGAAATGATTGAAATGATATATATGGAATTTAAAATATTTTTCTTTTGGATGAACTGTTTATATATAGTAGTATTTTATAAGGCTAAATGTTTTCTTGAATGATAAAAGCCATAATTGGTTAAAGTGGTTTTCTAGTCTTACAGAATGTATATTCTTAATCGATGATCTAAATACCACTGAAAGAAAATAAGCCAGATAAGTTTTTTGGTTAGTGCAATTAATTTTTAGCCAGACTGAAAAAAATGTAAATAAAGGGGATTGTTATAAGATTTTAAGTCTTAACAGGTAATTCTCTACATTGCTTATCTGATTAGAAAACTTTTAGCACAATTTAAAAAATAGATTTTTTTCATCTGTATTTATTAACACTATCTTTTCTTTTTATAGGGACTTTTGAGATATTCAGTATATTAAAATTAGTTTATTTTAATGTATATAAGTAGTTGTAGCATCCTTTTCTTGAAAAACATGGAAACCTTGTGAGTTCCTCTGCCTGATTTCTAAAATTTGAATGGTCATTTCAGTGTTATGAGTTTTGTGTATGTGTGTGTGTTTTGTATACCTCTCTCTCTATATATATATATACATATACATATATACATATATATACACATATATATATATATGCACAGTTATGGAATCTTACATTGTGTGTGTGTTCATGTATGTTCTTTGGGATCAGAAATGCTTTTCTGAGCTTATTACACATTAGAATACTTTTCTCTGGTTTTGCTATTTCTTATAAGATAGCAGTGCTTGTCACATTATGAAAGTGATGTATATTCATTATATAGATTTGGTAAGCCCAGAATGGCATATATAATGTTGTTCTACTATTAGAAGAAAACTATTTTAAGTATTTATAAAATCACACATGTACACTTAAAATGACTTTCAGCTATTGTATGCACTGTTACATAACTTTTTTAAAAATTATGAATATTCTGTTGTGAAAATCATCTTCCTTAGCATAATTGGGACATACATTGTTTTATGTTTATTTTGTAATTGATTTCATCTGTTGGAGATCTTCTGATATTTGATCTGAAAATGATCATCATGACCCCATAGCATCAATTTCTTCAAAAAGGAAAACTGTCTTAGGGAGTGAAGTAAAAACATAACAAGTTTTCCTGACTGAAAAACATTCTTCACAGTAGCTCTTTAAAAAAATAGACTTTTAAAAATGAAACACATACCCTTAATTAAGATTTTAAAAACCTAGTGTTCAAATTAGTCGAGGCTTTAAAAACACCAACCAAAAGGGCCCCTTACAGTGTGTTTAATGAAAGAAGGCAATCAAGGATTGTGTAGCAGTGATGTGTAACAGTGAAGGAAGAGCCTCACCTCTTATTTGGAAGCATGTTAGAGGGGAAGAGCAGGTCACCAGAACACCAACAGTAAAATAACAAAACAAAATGTAGCTAGCATGAAGGTAGAAACCAGTACAGGGAGACAGAGGTAAAGGTGTGTGTTTATAGGGTTTGTCCAGGAGCTGCACGCAACATCTTGAAATTACTAGTAGTTTTTGTCATCTTTGAAGTTCTACGAGAACATAAGACATGCTAAAAGACGGTAGATTCTGGGCCCGAGTTTGAAGCAAGCATAACATTTTAAAACAAAAATTAAAAGAATAATTTATGGCTAACTTGAAGAAGGCCAGATGACACGTGAAATGGGATGTGTTTAAAATAGATTGTCAGACCAACTTTAATCTTTCTCACGCAGCTAGAACATCAGTGTAAATGTAATATATTTGGACTTTTAAACTTAACTTTCAGTGAAGTCTTTATATATGTGGCCTTTGATGTAAGGTGAGAGTATTAGTTGATTGTGCAAATTAAAACCCTATTTTGACCTTGAATGACCCAATGCAAATGCTTTTGGGAAGAAGAAACTTACCAGATTTACAGGTAACAATGAAAACAGAAGGGTGATGAACAATAGATGCTGAATGCTCCAGTCTGATCTCTGAGGATGTAGTGGTTGTGCTAAATGGCAAAGAACTGTGAGTGGGTGTAAGGCCACTACCATGGCTTGCTTCCAGTACTTGTATGTAAGTGTGTATAAAACAGTATGTAGCATGGTATGGCTGCCCTCCTTTCTCCACCCCAGAGTAAATACAGTGTCAGTTCATGGAATAATAGAACTACTGTGCTGGACCCTAGAATGTTGTCTTTAGTTCTGTCTGTCTGTCCCAAGAGAAAGAAGGTCAAGTAGTTGGATGCTTTGTAAGCTTATGGAACAAAGAATTTAAGAGAAATCAGGGAGTAGCTCCAGGAGATATATTAGGGAATCTTGCATATAAACTATGTTCAGACATTTAGAGAATTGTCCTTTGATATAAAAAAAATTTGATTTGAGTCAGACTTGCTTGAGGTTTGCAGCATGAACTCTGAGATAGTACTCCTTGGGTCACATCTCAGGCTTACCACTTGATTTGATTCATGTTTTCAGGCCAGTAGTTGAGCCTCCAAGCCTCCATTTTCTCAACTGTAACATGACTTGAAGTACTTAGTAATGTGTCTGGCGTGTACTAAGTGCCCCAAAGTTATTCTTGTCATTTGGCCCCAGTGGGTAGAAATAATAACTAGGGCAGTTGTTCTTAATCTGGGGTGATTATGCCTTGCAGTTAACATTTATAATTTTAGAAACATTTTTGCTAATTATCTGGGGCTGAATGTACTACTAACATCTAGAGATTGGAGGTCAGGAATGGTGAGCGTTTTATAATGAGGAGGACTGCCTTCTTAGAACAAGGAATTTTCCTGTGCAAAATCTTGAATTAGGGTTTGAATTAGGTAAAAAGATTTAATTTTTAAAAATTTTTATTTACAAGCAGAGAGAGAGATAAGAGAGACAGATAGAATGGGTGTGCCAGGGCCTCCAGCCCCTGCAAACAAACTCCAGATACATGTGCCACTTTGTACATTTGGCTTTATGTGGGGACTAGGGACCCAGGTTGTTAGGCTTTGCAGGCAAATGCCTTAACTGCTGAACTATCTCCCCAGCCCTACTTTTTTTTTTTTAAAGTAGTTTTTTACTGTAGTCCAGGCTGATGGAACTCATGGAGCTCCTCCTACCTCAGCCTTCAGAACGCTAGGATTAAAAATGGGAACCAAGCCTTTAATCCCAGCATTTAGGAGGCATGGGTAGGCAGATTGTTATGAGTTCAAGGCCACCCTCAGACTACATAGTGAATTTCAGGTCAGCCTGGGCTAGAGTGAGATCCTACCTTGAAGAACAAAACAACAAAAAGAGTGAACCACCACACCCAGAAAGTTAAGTTTTTTTTAAAATTTTACTCTGTAACACTGTATAACTGCTATTTAATGCTCTCTTCTCTTTTCTCTTCCCCTCCCCTCCCCTCCTCAGGGAGAGCAAGAGAATAGGCATGATAGGGCCTCATGTTGGTGCAAACAAACTCTAGACACATACACCACTTTGCGCATCTAGCATTACATGGGTATTGGGGAATCAAAAACCTGGGTCATCAAGCTTTTCTAACACAAGTCTTTAATCACCTAGCTCTTTCTCCACCTCCCTTTTAAAATAAAAGCTCCTTTAAAAAATTATACTTTTAAAATATTTATTTGCAAGGAGAGAGAATATGGTACACTAGGGCCTCTAGCCACTGCATATGAACTCCAGATGCATGGACCACTGTGCATCTGGCCTTATGTGGGTACTGGGGAATTGAACCTGGGTCGTTAGGCGTTGCAGGCAAGTGTTTTAGCCACTGAGCCATCTCTCCAACCCCAAATTTATAGTTTGTCAACTCCAAAGGGTAAAACGTTTGGCAGAGAGGGTTGCATATAGTTGGAGGTTTTAAAAAATATTATGTATTTATTTGAAAGAGAAAGGAGAGAGAATGGGTACACTGGGGTCTCCTGCTGCAAATGAACTCCAAATGCCTTCACCTAGCTTTTTGTGGGACTAGGGAATTGAAACCAGACTGTCAGGCTTTGTAAACAAGGGCCTTTAACTGGCTGAGCTATCTTTCCAGCCCAAGATTTAAGTGTTAAATGTTCCAGAGCTTTCCAAAGATGGAATAAAACTCTTAAAAGAAGAGGCCCTTGTACTTACTCTTCCTTCAGGGCTATGTATTCTTTGCAAAATTGTCACTTGATTAGCTTTTGCTCTGGCATATTCCCTTCATGGAGTTCTAATTTGGCCAAAGTGATGACTTTCTGTTCTTCATTTACCTTGCTTTATTTTCCCTTATATCTCTAGATGATATTGGATATATTTACTTATCTATATTATGGGTCTTTTTTTTTTACCAGAATATATTATTTTTGAGGATTAGGACATTCTGTTAAATCTATGAAGACTACAATTTATAGTATGTGATATAAGTGTTAAGTATGAGATTATTAAAGCTCCTATTCAGATGTTCTTCAATTTGGGGAATTGCTTGCTTATAATCTTTTCCCTAAAACACACAAGTTCAAATATCAGGAACAAGGAAACTAATGATATTATTGTTGTTGTTGTTGGTATTTTGAAGTAATCTTCCTGCCTCAGTCTCCTGACTACTGTGACTACAGATGCTCATTGTGCCTACTTGAAACATTTGAAAAAAAAATTTAACTAGCGCCCTGGCTTTTTACATAAAAATAATTTTTTTTCTCATTTGGGGAATGCTTACCTTGTGATAAAATACCATTTTTTGTTAGAATTGGGTATCTAAGTTTTAGGTGGTTTCAGTTGAAAAGATGCTCTTATTCCAGTTTCTACAGGAGTCTATCAGATGACTGGGGAGATAGCTTCACTGTTAAAGGTGCTTGCTTGCAGAGCCTTCGGCCAGGGCTCAGTTTCCCAGTAGGTAAAGATGGATGCACAAAGTGATGCATGCCCCTGGAGTTCATTTGTAGCAGCAAGAGGCCAGCTTGCCTATTCATATTCTCATTCTCTCTTTCTCTCTCTCTCTCTTTCTCTCTCTGCAAACTAAAAAAAAAAAAAAAAAAAAAAAAAACAGTGTTGGGGTCAGCTTTCTTGTTGCTGCGCAGAAAGAACCCAAACAAAAGTGGCTTGTAGAGGAATGGGTTTATTTGGCTTACGGACTTCAGGGGAGACTCCATTCTGGCAGGGAAAACGATGGCATGAGCAGAGGGCTGGACATCACCTCTGCCTCAGCACTGGAAACAGCGGCAGGAAGGTGTGCCAAATACTGGCAAGGGGAAG
>PVHP010043589.1:0-14473 GCA_004024765.1 Zapus hudsonius
GTAGGAGCTCCCAGGACAACCTGGTTGGCTGTGGACACTTGGCTAATCTCATTGCATCATGGTCTATGGTCCAGAGTGAACTACAGTAGCCCATCCCATTCCCTTGCTTTTAAATATATTTTATTATTTATTTATTTATTTGTTTATTTATTTGCAAGGAGAGAGAGGGGGGGCGGAATAGGCACACCAGGGCCTCTTGCTGCTACAAAGGAGATCCAGAAGCATGTGTCACATTGTGTATCTGGCTTTATGTGTGTTGTTGGGGGTGGGCTTATGGGCTTAATGATTAAAAATGCCTTTAACCATTGATTCATGTCTTCAGCCCCAGCTCTTGCTTTTTAAGTGACGCTGTGTCCCTCAGAACACAGGGCAAGTGACAGTACCCTTCCACAGGCGACCTAAATGAAGGAAGACGTGTTTTACACATGGTTTCTGCATTCTGCAAAAAGGCAAGAAAAGGCCTGGCATGGTGAGGAGCTCTGAACAGCCTGTCTCCTTGGGAAGATCCACATTTGACAACTCATGCACCTGCTGGGGGCTCTGTCCATAGATCCCTGCTGATTCCCGGGCCTGCCTCAATGAGTTTTGTGGCATCACTGGTTTGGAACAAGGCGTGTCCATGGCAGTGGAGTCCTGTGGGCACGTGACAATGCTGAAGTTTTCCAAGGTTGCCGTCAACCTTCTCTCAGATGGGGTTAAAAACTTCAGTGCTAGAGCTTCAGGCAAAGGAACAGTGGATAAAGCTCTTGCAGCCCCAGCGTGAGGTGTGGGGTTGGGACCCCCGGGGCCCATGCAAATGTCCTGCTGGTGTGACAGCATAACCCAGTGCTTCGGAGGTGGGCACAGGGGATCCCTGGGCAAGCTGGCTACATGGACTAGTCAGAACAGAGAGCTCCGGGTTCAAAGAGAGACCCTGCCTCAGAAAATAGAGAGTGATCAAGGAAGACACCCATAGCCAACTCTCGAATCCACCTGCATGTGCACTCACCTGAGCTGACATGCATGCACACAACTCCCCACAGGACACACACACACACACACACACACACACACACACACACACACACACACAGCCAGCTTTGTGGACCTGGCAACTGGCCTCTAGTGGGGTGGAGTCTAGTGCTAGAAATTTCTGCACAAAATCAAGTAAATTCCTAGAAATTAAGAGTAGTCCATTTCCTCTCTTTCTCTTCCTTCCTTCCTTCCTTCCTTCCTTCCTTCCTTCCTTCCTTCCTTTCCTTCCTTCCTTCCTTCCTTCCTTCCTTCCTTCCTTCCTTCCTTCCTTCCTTCCTTCTTTTTCTCTCTTCATTTCATCTTTCTCTCTTTGCCTAAATATTATGAGTTGTAAAGTCTAGCATTTTCCCAGAAGACATTTGAATATACATGGACAGGTATGTCTCAAAACACAACGCCAGCATGAAGGTCACTGCCCTGGTCAGTCTCTTATTTCTCTGAACTTCACACATCTGTAAGGCATTAGCAGTTGCAAGAGATTGATACGCTGGTTTGTGAGTAATCTCAGTGAACTATAGCCTGGGCCCAGTAAAGTATTATAATTTTAAATGTGTCCAGAAAATAATTGAAATTCCGGCATAGCTTCGTCGTAATGCGGACTGCTGGGTGTATTTAACAGCTGACTGGCTTAGCATGAATATTGCTTTAGAAATGGGGTCATATTGTTTTTACGAAACAATATTGCTCTCCACACGTTTAGGAGGGGTGAAAAAGGGATTGTGAGTATACTTTTAACCTTTCTGTCTCTTTCTCTCTGTGTTTACTACAGTGATTAAGGCCTCTGGTGTTGTTTACAGAAAAATAGAAGGGGCTGGTATTTAAATTCTCTTCTTCATTGCACCAGCACAAACCTCTGTCCTCTGGCCATGGATTCTTCTATACCCTTGTCAGAAACAAGAAAGGTAAGAATATCCCCCTCTGACCCCAAAGATGTGACAAATCATGTCTCTAGTAGGTGGCCCCTGTAGATACCTATAAGGTATTTATTTTTAAATGGAGTTTCCAGCATTGAAAAAAATAGAGATTTTACATGACAACTAAGATTTAAGGTGTTCATAAATCTGTGCAGCTACATTTCTGCCTGGTGACAGTCCCTAGGGCTGGGTGCACGAGGTCACTTTGAGATGCCAGAAGAACACTCCAAGAGTTTTCTCTTTCTGTCTTTACTTTTTCTTTCATCGTCATTTGAGCTCTGAGTTCCTCGTATTCAATATCACTTTCCCAGTCTTTCATTCACCAGACACTAATTGTGCCCTACAATAAATATGTCAGGGGCACATCGTTGGTCCACAGCATCTGGTGGTTGTTGGCATGATTTTCCCATAAAGGACCACACAGGGAACACTAGGCTCTGTGTGTCATATGTACTCGGTCACAGTTACTCAACTCTGCTGTCATACCCTGACAGCCGCTATGGACCATACAGAAAATGATGGGTTCCTATAAAACTTTGTTAATAAAAACAGGCTGGTCTCTGGGCCAACCTGACAGAAGATTAAAAATAAAAACAACAAACAAAATGGACAAGTTTAAAAAAAATGAGAACTCACAGCTGGGTCAGAGTTATCTATCTACCTTGTGCCAAATCCGAGTCTACATGCACACTGGACTTAAGGACTTAAAGTTAAAACACGAATAAAACACTGCCTGCCCATAGTTACCTTCCTCTGGGGGATGGAAAGCTTCACGGATTTTATTTCTGGTTGCTGGTTGAAGGCTGCTCTTGTGTTTAAAAAGCCAGAGGGAGGGACCCAGACCTGGGTGCATGAGGACACCAGCTTTGATGGGGCATTCAGAGCATTTTAAACAGACTTCTGTTTACCTGGAAGTCTCGGGCCAATGGCGAAATCAGAAATTGGCTTTCTGTTGAAATATTCAGGAAGGGCTCAGTCAGGCTTCTCTCTCACAGTAACAAGTTTCCTTGTGGAAAACAGCTCCTCATGGTGGAGTGTGGGCTTAGCAAGGTGTAGGATGCATTCTCAAAGCCTGGGCTTGCCTTGACTTTGCTGACTCGTTGTGCTGGTCTAATCAAGTCCACGTTAAGTAGACTAGCACACACAGGACTGGATTACGTAGTGTCTAACTTAGGTAGGGATGCTAACCAGAGGTCAGGAAAATTGTCCTTCCTTGTTTAACAACTATGTTAGAGTGTTCTTCCCCCATAAAGAAAGTGACTCTCCTATTTTTTTATTGAAATTTTCTAATCTGTTTTCTCACTCTGAGAAATATTACTATAGGAGAAAATTCATTTTCTTGTTCATTCCTCTTTCTTTCCTTTTTCTTCTTTCTTTCTCTCTCTTTCTTTTTGGCTTTTTTGTTTGTTTGTTTGGTTTTTATGAGGTAGGTAGGGTCTCTCTCTAGCCCAGGTTGACCTGGAATTCACTAAGTAGTTTCAGGGTGGCCGAGATCCTCCTACCTCTGCCTCTCAAGTGCTGGGACTAAGGTGTGAGCCACCACACCTGGGTCTTTTTTGCCTTTTTAGGGATCTTTTTCTATAGCCCAGGCTAACTTGAAACTCATGATCCTCTTGCCATGGCCTCCTGAGTAGTGGGATTACAGGTACACACCGTCACACCTGACTCATTTTCTTTATGAAAAGAATGGTACAAAATAATGACCAGGGCTGGTCAATCTAAAGGGCTCTCATATAAAGAGTGGTCTCTTCATATGAGAGGCCATATAATGGGGTTTGAGGAGAATGCCTGGATGCATGCCTCATGGAAAAGAGGTGGCCCCACCCAGCTAGCTCTAGCTGACCCTGGATTTGGATTTTATAAAAAAAAATGAGAGAATCTTGAAGCCTATAGAAGCTCACCGATTGTCAAGTCTAGGCAGTGCTGACTTCATTACCATTCACACAGTTCTTGCTCTTTACCCAGTGTTCTGTGTGGGCTGGACCAAGTAAGTCTTCAGATCACATGTAGATTACATGTTGGTTTGACCAAGTAAGTCTGCATATCACATGTAGATCACCTGTGGGCTGACCATGTAGATCACATGTGGGCTGGACCATGTAAGTCTGCAGATCACATGTAGATCACCTGTGGGGGCTGGTCATGTAGATCACCTGTGGGCTGGACCATGTAAATCTTTAGATCACATGTGGGCTGGACCATGTAAGTCTGCAGATCGAGTGCAAACACCCCCCACCCCAGCTCTCCTTAAGTTCTGGGTTGCTGAGCACACCCCAGCACAGCATACACCTCAGGGCTGATAACCTACTGCACACACAGCTGCTCTGCTCTGTCCATCATTGCCATCCTGCCCCTGGAATTTGCAGTCCTTCTGTCCTGAGAAATCTAAAGCAAGCAGCGAACATCTACGTACATTATTCACACTATTACTGCTCTATTTCTGTCCTGTATCCCCTACTGGCTGTGAGTTGCAGGTCTATCTCTCCTGGGCTCAGTGGTCTTACTCACTAGCAGTCAGGGGGCCTGTCTGGTGAGGGGAGGACCCCAGGTGCTCCCAGGAAAGTGGTACGTGCTACCAGCAGAGGGCGCTCCCACAAAAGGCTGCAGGTGGCCAGCGCCAGCTGGGCACAGGTGGGTGGACAGCTGGGCAGGTGGGGCTCTGGCATCTGCCTTTCACTCCTCGGAAGGACCGGTCTCCACAGGGTGGATGTGACAGCAAACAATTACTCATCTACCCATACAGCCGCCCATCACGGGCAGACAATGTGACTTTCTGGAATATGTAAAGCAACCACAAACTTTTTCATGCCTCAGACATTAAAAATAACCAAACAGGTCGGCTCAGGACCACAAAGAAATGGCCTCTTTGGAAACAGACTGTTTCCAGCTCTGATACCCACCATGTCCCTGCATGGAATTCTCTCGAGGGAGGGTAAGTGAATCTTCCAGAACTCTGCATTAGAAGCGTGTGGTGCTTCTAGAAAGCTCAGTCCCAGTAAGGTGTAGACAGATAGAAGGAGGCTCAAGGGAGAGCAGCCCAGGTGATTACCAGGAGAGATTGATGGACTGGCAGAGATTAAAGCAGCCTTCTGCTCCTAGCTGTCATCTCTGGGTGATAAATCAGAGACTGAACATTGTGAGGCTCCATGGACCTGGGAGAAGTGTAAACCTCAGAGGAGGAGGAGGAGGAGGAGCACTTGGCAGCACCTGGAATGTCATTAACACCAGGAAAGTTTTGGTGGCCGGCATAGAGCACAATGGGTCACCCTCCTTTTGTTTGGCATAATGACATTTTCTAGACTTGACATCCACATTCATAGCTTTCTTCAGTCCAGATGTGACCTACTGTTGTGTTTAAACGTGAGGTGTCCTCATAGGCTCGTGTGTTGGAATACTTGGTCCCCAGCTCGTGGTGACACTGTTCGGGAAGGTTCTGGAGGTGGAGACTTACTGGAGAAAAACAGGTAACCTGGAGGCGGGTCTTGAGGTTTTATTACAGCCTTACCTCACTTCCTGTTCACTTTCTCTGCTTCCTAATTATGAGTGCAAAGTGACCACCTCTTCCTGTCCCTACCATGACGGACTTTATCCCCAAAGCAAACTCTTCTTTCCTTAAATGGCTAATTTTCAGGTATTGGACCACAGCAATATGAAAAGTAACTAATATGCTTACCTCTTCATCCCCTCCCCCTGGCCTTTCCTGTACCCCACTGGTCTCCCCAGTGTTCTCCACCAAGAACTGAAGGGCTCAGAAGTTTAAAAACGGCCAGGCAGATGCAAGCAAGGAGTGATGAAAGGGGAAGACAAGAAATCTAGTGATTGGTGACATCCGGAAAAATGACAGGTGCACTACTTGGGTGTGGATTTCACATCACCTTGGAATCCTCATGCCCCATTCACTGTGTGCCCAATGTCTCTGATGTGTATTAGGTAAGAGAGAGAGTCAAAGACCAGACCTAACACTGCTTTCTCCTCTAGAGCTGAGTCTCTGGGAACCTGGCCCGAGAAGGTGGTCTTGGCTAAAATGGAAAGCTTGGGAGTAGAGGTAACGGGATTGGAGATGGGGCTTGGGGTGGAGGGCTCAGCCCCAGGGGAATGAATACCTGGGAATCAAGTCTGGGACCTCTCAGAGCCGACTCCCTTCCTCCCTCACCACCCTGTAGTCTCCCCTTCTGAAGAAAACCAATCCAGATGTTTCCACAGTGGTTCCCTGGTTGTAGACTCTTGCCCAAATGATCTCTGGGAAAAAAACAAATGTCTTATCAAGGCTATCCTATCTCTCAAGTATATCAAAAAACTGAAATGCAAGACATTTAAACAGAGGATGGGTGTAATGAGAACTCTTAAGATGACGTTACTACCAGAAATGCTGCCATTTTGGTCCTTAAAATTTATACAAAAACTAAAATACCTAAAAGTGGGGTGAAAAGGGCTGCTGTGAATGAAGCCAGACATGTTTTTTTTAAAATATAAATTTATTGTCCATAATGAGTTACATTATTTAGTGGGCAAACCATGCGTTGTTATCCCGAATTCCCCAATTCCCCCCCTCCCCATCCCTGATCAGTTGGATATCCTCCTCCGTGGGCTGTCTGTATTAGTCCTTGTGGCAAGGGATCCTGGATAGCCTAGTACTCAGCCTGGTCTTCCTGGCCCAAGTTTGCCATGTGGGAAGATGGGCTCTGAGTCTCTAGTGTCTATGCTTTCTTATCTAACTGGCCCCAGGGGTTCAGTTTTTTTTTTTTGGATCAGATAAAAGATAAGCTAAACAAAAGCAAAAGAAATGAAATCTCTAAGAAACCCAATCCAAACCACAGGAGGATGTCAGTTTGGGGTCATCTACCTGGGAGCATCCCCTGAATGTCTTCCTCTTGGAATTTTGACCCTACCCTTACTTGGCTGGCCCCTACCCATCTCCTCCTCATCTTGTCTCAAGCCTCTAGAAGCCACATTTCTTCCTTCAGGCTAATTATCATTTTCTTCAGGAGCTTTTAGAATAACAGGAATTTAACCAACAGTGTTGACTGCAAAGCACTTTATAGACTCTCCCATCCAGGTTCACACCTTTCCCTGCTCTGAAGGTGTTTCCTTGAAGAGCCCTTCAAATGACAGATGCTCACTCTGCCCTCACCCCCAATTCTGCCCACTCTCTGCTTCATTGTTCTCAGGTAGCTTTAATCATCCCATAATTTGTGGGTTCAATTGTTCAGTGTCTTCATCCGCTACATTGTAACCCCTATCAGAACAGGGATCCTGTGTGGTTTATTGTTCCCATACTAGCTCCAATAAAGCCTGGAATACACAGGCTGGAATATTTTGTTAAATACTTAATTTTATCAACCACAATAGTTTCGGTTGATTTAGGCTACTGTGCAGGTTCGCATCTTAAATATCACCCAAAGGCCCCAATATTAAAGGGTTTGTCACCAGCCTCTATGTGGTTGGGACCAAGGAGAAGCGAAGTGGAAGACGGTTAATACATTGGAGGTGTGCCAATGAAGGGGGTATTGGGACCTTGGTACCTTCCTGTCTCTCTCTGCTTTCTGGCCACTATGATGTGAGCAGTTTTTTAAAAAATATTTTTATTTATTTATTTGCAAGCAGAGAGAGAGAGACAGAGAGACAGAGAGACAGAGAATGGGTACGCCAGGACCTCCAGCCACTGCAAACCAACTCCAGATGCATGAGCCACTTTGTGCATCTGTCTTGACATGGGCACTGGGAATCTAACTCAGGTCATTAAGTTTTGTAGGTGAGCACCTTAACCGCTGAGCCATTTCTCCAGCCCCATGTGAGCGGTTTTGAGCCACCACATGCTCCTCACCACAGGTCCAAGGACAGTGGGACTAAGGGACCTGGGATGAAGCCTCTGAGATCATAAGCCAAGATGGATCTTTCTTTCGTTAAGTTGATTATCTCAGGAAAGATAATGACATGACCATATTTTACTTTATTATGTAAGTTTGGGGCCTTGAAGAAATGTCATGCCCACCCAGCCCCAGCCTCCACGGCAATGCCCTACCTTTAAGAGAAATACAGAAAATGTCTATTTGTTGAATTATCATTTTTCCAGAACAGAAGATATTATACACCCAGGCTGGACCTGCTGTTTCACCTTTGGAAGTCAGGGTGACACAGCAATTTGATGTGTTTATCAGATACTATTCAAATCACAGATGTGATATGTGAGCACTGAGGTTGGCCTATCGGTGCTCATTGGCATGAAATTGCAAAAATGTCCAATTATTTTGTTGATTAAATTCTTAATGGTGGTGTTATAAAAAAATACAAACCATTCCTACAGGAACTATTTCTTCATCAAAATTCTCATTCTCTCTCTTCCTCCCTCTACTCTTTCTGGGTAGGAGTACAGTCCAGATTCAGATTTCACTCATGGTATGAAGCCAAGATTTCCTGGTTGAATGATTAATTAAAGTTTAAACCCTTCTTGCTCTGGGTTTAGTCAGCTGTGCAGGCACCCAGCTCAGCACTGATGGGTGCTGGGCACCTGTGTTGGCTATTCCTGTCTGGAATCATGCAGGTGCACTCACAGAAGGGATTCAGAGACCAGCTTTCTTCCAGGACTAATCCAGGCTCTAAATTGTCATGTTTCTTTGGAGAGAGCCAAAAGGTACAGTTTTGCATGAATTTTCAAGACATGATCAAGGAAATGATAACAAATTTTCCATCAGTATAACTCTGATGGCTTAAACCTAAGATAGGCAGAGTTTGAGCCAAGTGAATATTTATTTTAAAAGTTTTCTTTTTGGTTTGGTTGCTTACAAGATGCTGCAAAACTCTGTAACTAAATGCAAATTGGAATTTTATTTTCCCTACTATCAATGGTATATTCCACAAGGCCTTCTTTCATTTTTCTCTCTTCCTCCTTTCTTACCTCCTCTCTGTCATTCTCTTTTTTCTGTTTTCCAGGCCTCACTGAGCTTTTCTCTAATTTCAACACCTTGATTTTGATTTTCTTTTGGGGTGTTTCTTGGTTTGAATATAAAATGTCCATCAAAGCCTCATGAGTTTGAATATTTAATCTCTAGTTGCTGATGTTGTTTGGGAAAGTTATGGAGCCTTTGGAAAATGGGGCCTTGCTGGAGGAGGGGTGTCACTGGAGGCGTCGGGTCTTGAGGTGTTATATTCTAGCCTTGCTTGCTGCATTCAGATCACTCCTGCTACTTCCTCTATGCTGGTGGGAAGATGTGATGCCCAGCTGTCTGCTCATGGCATTTCCCCACCATGATGAAACTTGCCCTTGAACCTGTAAGCCAGAATAAAGCCTTCCCTTCCATAAGCTATTAGGTTTATTTGCAAGCAGAGAGATACAGACAGACAGACAGACAGACAGACAGACAGACAGACAGACAGACAGACAGTCAGTCAGTCAGACATACAGAGAGACAGAGAAAGAGAGAATGGGCACACCAGGGCCTCTGGCCACTTTGTGCATCTGGCTTATGTGGGTCCTGGGGAATCAAACCTGGGTCCTTAGTCTCTGGAGGCATGCTCCTTTACCACTGAGCCATCTCTCCAGCCCAACTGTCAGATATTTTGTCCCAGCAATGAGAAGGCAACTGTCACAGAGTGGAACCTCCTCCCTACCTTTAATTCATGGAGTTCAAGGGGGACAAGCTCACTTGAGCCCCTTGGCGAGTAGATCACCCAAGTTCAAAAGCTTTTCTAAGCATACTGTCTCTCAGCCACAGAGACTGTCTGGAGATGGGGTCTTGACCCCAATTTTTTTTCCAAGGTAGGGTCTTACTCTAGCCCAGGCTGACCTGGAATTCACTCTGTAGTCTCAGGCTGGCCTTGGACTTACAATGATCCTCCAGCCTCTCTCTCCTAAGTGCTGGGGTTAAAGGCGTGTGCCACCATCCGGCCACTCTTGACCCAATTTTGAAAGGCAAAGCTTGTGGAATCCCCTGGGAATCAATCACTGGCAGAAGCAGATTCTCTGAATCTGGAGATGTATTAGTTACTTTTTTCCCTCACTGTCACCAAATATAGAGCCCTGACAAGGGGATCATAAAGGCATAAGGGAAGGACTTATTTTAGCTCACAGTTGGAGGGGAACAGTCTCCATCCTGGCAGGAAGGCGGGGGTTTGAGGCAGCTGGTCATACTACTTCTATAGTCAGGAAGCAGAGTAGATCGGAAGTGAGTCCAGGCTATAAAACCTCAAAACTCACCTCCAGTGACCCGCTTTCTCCAAGAGGCTGCCCTTCCTAAAGGCTCTACAACCTTCTCAAACAGCAGCTCCAGCTGGGGACCCTGGAGGAGGGGGTTGGGGCATTTCCTGTCCCCATGCACATTAATATATTTGCACACATTTTCTCCTGCTGATGTACTGCTGGTTTACTTTAGCAGGTTCAGTGACTGCACCCTTAAAGGGACTGATTGAGCTTCCCTACCCCAATTCAAGTTTCAATTTGGGTTTTTTGTCTTTTGAGCTGAAGGGTCATTGATGGTTATTCAAGTCATCCTCCCCCTCCAAAACGTGTCCTGCTTCTTGAGAGCTTGATTTGGGGAGGGGGTGGCCATGCAATGACCATCCTGCTTCCATTTACAATCTCCCCGTGGTCTCCTAAAGAATTCCATCAAAGAACTGTACAGCCAGATGTGGTTAGAATAACTCAACATGACTTCTCCTTGACAAGTGCCCATTCTAAATTAGTATCCTCATTACAGACATCACGACAAGAATGAGGTCTCTCCAAACCTTTTTTTCTCCCACTACAGAAGCAACTTAAGTGTTTGCAGTATCTTATCAGTGCTTATTTTACACTTTGAATTATTGCAAAGACATTCCTATCGTCTGTGTCTCAGGGACTCTGTGGGGGATTCCAGGAAGATGACAGCTTAAACAGGCAAGGACAAAGCCCTGTGGGTGCCCAGGACTTTTGCAAACTGTCCCTTAGTGACCACGAGTCAGACTGAGGCATTAAAGAATTGGACAAGCCTAGGTAGGCAATCTAGGAGTGGCTGCAGGCTACTGTGAAACTTTTGGGGAGTCCTCAGAAGTTTTGCCTTCAGGGATCCTTCCCTGGCACAGTATCAAAATTTTATATATATATATATATATATATATATATATATATATATATATATTCTTTTGGGGATACTAGACATTAAACTTGGGGCCTTACACACACCTGCTAAGCAAACACCCTTCTACTGGGACACACCCTTAGTCATCTTCTTACTTTTTATTTTGAGACAGGGTCTCACGAAGTTGTCCAAACTGGCCTTGAACTCATTCTGTAATCCAGGCAGACCTTGAACTTGGTATTCTCCTCCCTTGGCCTCCTGAGGAACTAGGAAGATAGGCCTGTACCACCCTGTACCACCACTCACAGCTTTAAAAAGCATTCTTGTTATTATTTTAAATACTTCAATAAATACTTTTTTTTTTTTTTTTACTTTAGGTGAGATTGAATGGATTTTTTAAATGGAACCTTAAATTGTTCATTGTTTTCAAATGTGAGGAAAAAATATTTTCTTCAACCCTGAAAGTTCCTTTTTTTTTCTCCTCTTACTTTAAAGGACATTTAAACATCACTAAAAGCCTATAGCAAGTTGTATGGGACCTAGGCCTGTAGCGCCTTATGGAGTGGGGGTGCCTGAGAGGGATGTCTGGGGGGAACATCTGGATTTCTTTGCTTTGTTTCACACACAGCAAAGCTTTTTATCTTTCATCCGATGTTTAATTTTCAATGGAGATCTTGGATAGCTGTTTAGTGACCTCAGGCAAGTTACTTAATGTCAAGTCTCTGGGCCTGGTTTCTCCTGTGTAAATCAGGTATAAGTATAATCCCTACCTCGCCTCACAGGGCTCCTTCGAGGATTGAATGACTCAATTCCAGTGATGTGCTTAGAAGAGCCTGGTGCCCATTGGAAAACTACTGCTGCCTTTATTCCTTCCAGAAGGTTCCGCAAAAGCCTCTTTCCTTCTCTGCTTCTCTCGCTCCCTCTCTCTCTCCTCCCTCTGGTTACTAAAGAAATAATTCTCTTAAAAAATTGAAGTTGAGCATATTGGTACATGCTTGTAATCTCAGCACTCGGGAGATGAAGGCAGGAGAAGGCATGTTTGAGACCAGCCTGGGCATAGTAGTGAGACCCTATCTCAGAAGCAAAGCCGGCACAATGCAGAAGTATTTGAAGTTGAGTCCACAGTCACCCCCCCCCCCCCGTCAGAATGAAGCCAATACGTGTGAGCACATACATTTTAACTGTGTTCCCACTGCTTGCTTCTCTTCCACTGAACTTTATCTACATCCGGGCAATGTTAGCAAGAGGACCGCCTTCCTCCTTCTGGCTGGTGACAGCCTCTGCCTAGGAAATGGGTTATTCCTCGCTGGAAGGATGGAGGGAGGTCTGCTATGCCCTCTGTCCATCTGGAAGAGGTCTCACTGCCCAGTGGGCATCCGAAGCTGTGGTCTAGGGAGTCTCCCGTTCTTGAACTTTTCTTCTTCAAGTTTCTCAAAAGAGCAGAGGACTCTGCTTCAAAGCCAGCTTCTCCCAAACAGAGCTGCCTCTGTGATCCCTTAGTGACGTTAGAGTTCTGAGCTTGACTGGTCTGGGACTAGCTGGGTTCTCTGGTGAGCACCTTTAACCCCCGATCCTACAGTACTTCCTAGCAGTCTTTTTTGGTGGTGAAATGCTGTGTCATGCCTTAATTTATTTACCAAAATCCCAATGATGGGCATTTAAGTGGTTTCCAAGGAATCCTTCTGCAGTGCAGAGCAGAGGATGGCACTTGCCTGGAAACCCTAAAGACCTAGGATCAATTCCCCAGCACCCACATAAAGCCAAATGCCCAAAGTGAAGCATGCATCTGGAGTTCATTTCCAATGGCTGAAAACCCCGATGCGCCCATTCTCTCCCTGACTCTGTCTCTCTCTCATATATAAATAAAATAAAATAAATACAAAGCAGTGTAAGGGGGTAAGTCACATAAATGGGGCTTGTGATCACACAGCTCAGTGGTTAAAGGGGCTGGTGGGTGGGTGGGGAGTTCTAGAATGTTCCATTTCTAGCTGTGTGACTTTCGGAGAAGTACTTAACCAGCTCTGAGATCTATAAACCAGGAGTAAGAGTGGTCCTAGGCCCCTCTGGGTTGTTGAGTAACTTACACAAAAATCCATGGGATGAACATCAAGGCACAGACTGGACCCTGGTAAGTGTGTAAGTCACACATGTTGGTGGCCATCATCAAGGGACTGGTGGGAGGAAAATGTGTCCCCAGAGGGGCTTGATCCATATCCCAGCACTTTGGGAATTCTTGGTTTCATCATGTCTGTTTCCTTATCCATAAATTCAGTCAGACCAGCCTTTTCTATTCCAGGATCAAATGAAAGATCTGGGCGAATGCCTGGCTCTGAGGATGGCCGCAGATAGGAGCTCCCTGCTTGCTCCACTTGGAAATCTACCAAAGGAGAAAGTCCAGGCCAAGGGCAGCTGCTGGCTACCAACAGGAAGGCCACCTTTGAGGTAACAGCACCCACCCAGGGGCTTTGGGTGGCCTTCATCTGGGGGTCAAGGTTGCATTCCTTTGGCTCTAAGCATTTAGTGCTGGAGAGATGGCTCAGCAGTTAAAGGCACTTGCTTGTAAAGCCTGATGTTTGTGTCTACATTGTGTGTGTGTGTGTGCAAGTGCATAAGCCTGTGAACACGTGTGTGTGGGGGTCAAAGGACAACCTCAGGCATCATCCATAGGAATGCCTTTAAAGAGTTTTTGTGTGACAGGGTCCCTCATTGGTCTAGAGCTCACTTATTAGACTAGGCGGGCTGGGCAGCAAGCTCCAGGGCATGTCCCCAGCACTGGGGTTATACCCAGCATGTTTATGTGGGTACTGAGGATTGAACTCAGGTCCTTGCGTTTGCTTTACTGACCAAGCATCTCCCCACGCCCTCTTATTATTTATTTTCACTTGATTCTCCAGTCAAAAGCAATCATGCCTGGAATCTGGGAACTGGTGAGGATTTCAAACACGAGGATAGGGTGCTAGCCTCCAGATGTGTGGTATCTGGCAGCAAAGTCAGGATGCTTCAGCATGTGTGCGCTTGTCTGAAAGAGAGACGACCATGGGGCACATGGGGCAGCTCAGACATTTCTCCCCTAAGACCTCACATTTCTGGAACCTCATCCAGGGCTTCTTGCCACCAAAACTCTGGACTTGAGGGTCTCTCTAGTTCCAGGCATCTGACACTCTCTTCCTATGTTTTACTATAGCAAAGTAACACACTGAACCCCCCAAAGGGCTGCCCTCTGATCTCATTATCAGGCTTAGGGATTTCTCAGCCACCCAGACTCCCTGCAATTTCACTTTCTCCTTCTCTCGGCTTTTGCTAGGGCTGCAGCGAGATGTCCCGGCATGCTTGAATTTCAAACAGGCCCGACTGAAAGAACAACTGTGTGTTTATTAGAGTATCATTATCCCTCTGAACGGCATCATTTATATCCCTGGGAAGAGACCAAGCCGGGTCAGGAGCAACAGTTTGAGCCCATAATTTGTCAGGCGGGAGCAGGTGTAAGGGGTA
>PVHP010043590.1:0-14468 GCA_004024765.1 Zapus hudsonius
AACACACTTGGGCCAGGAAGACCGGGATGAGTACTAAGATATACAGGATCCCTTGCCACAAGGACTAATACAGACAGCCCACGGAGGAGGATATACAACTGATCAGGGATGGGGAGGGGGGAATTGGGGAAGTCGGGATAACAACGCATGGTTTGCCCACTAAATAATGTAACTCATTATGGACAATAAATATTAAATTTTAAAAAAAAAGAGATTTAAAAAAAGGATAAATGATGAGTTATTGAGTTCAGGGAGAAACCACAAATTGTGGGGTTTATTTATAGGAAGTTGGGGTCTAGAAAATGTCTGGTGCAGAGCCACAAGTACATGAAAAATAGAACCTAGGAGCTTATGTAGGGAGATTTAGAAGAAACATGCATTTGTGTGGAAAGCACAGCATCTGCCCTAAGCCTTCCCATGAAAGAAATAAAGAGTTCCAGGCAGTGAGAACTGGGAAGTAAAGAGAATTATACTCATGGTTTCCTCGAGTTTAGGGAAGTTACACAGGTAGCAGATCCAGAGTTTAGGAAATACCCACATGGTAGATTGAGAGTGTAAAGGAAATAAACATGTGGTAGACTCAGATCAGAGGAAAATCATACATGTAAAGTGAAAAGTTATCCCAAAGCATAAAGCAGAGGTCAGCAATTACCCAGGCCAAGAAATAGTGCTCTGCCCTCCCCTTACCCAGCTAAGCTGGGCAGGGAAGCCAGACTTATGTGTATCCAGGCAGAGATCCCGTGGCAAAGGGGAAAGAGCTGGAAACAGCAAGGACAAGCCTTCATCGTGATTGAAAATGGATTGTGTCAGATTCGGGTATGTAAGGGGAAGAGTCGATTGGTTTGTAGATTGAATGGGCAGACCCCAAAGACCAGCCCACCTAGGCAGTAGTATGTTAAGACTGGGTAGAAGGGCACACTGTACCTGTTGATGAATCTGGATCAGACACAAATTCCATTCCTGCTAAACGGAGTGGCACCTTCTGGTTCTCTCTGGTATTCATCCCTAATGGGAACTGCTTAAAAGCTAGCTTTCTTCCAAGAGTCCTTCACAATGAATGTGGACAGGTACTGTTGGCACTGTTTTGTTTTTGTTTTTTATTCCACCTTGGCTTTATCTGTTGTGTAGTTCAATGGCTTCATATCTGGCAAAGTGAAAGTTGAAAGTATATTTCAGGACTCCTGGGAAGATAACATTTAAAAAAATATATTTTTACTTAATTGAGGGAGTCAGACAGAGAAAGTGGGCATGCCAGGGCCTCCTGCCACTGTAAATGAACTTCAGATGAATACTGGAGGAGATGAGTACTGGAGGATTGAACCTAGGTCCTTAAGCTTTGCAGGCAAGTGCTTTAACTGCTGAGCTATCTCTCCATCCCTAAACTTCATGATTTTTTTTTGCCATTCTAGGGATGGAATCCCAGCCTTTGTGCATACTAAGCCTGCGCTCCACCACTGAGCTACCCCTCTAGCCCCTTTATGGAAGTTTTAAAAACCACAAAGGCTGGTTGAAATTCCACTTTTGTTCAGGTCTCTGAATCCAGTCATGATTTAATCTTGCAGATGAATAGTAGTTCATATTACAAGTGACTAAAGTTTTCCAGTTACTATCAGACCTTAGTTCTTTTTAATTTTTTTTTTTTTTTTTTTTTTTTGGTTTTTCGAGGTAGGGTCTTGCTTGTCAGGCTTTATATTAAATACTTGATAAAATAAAGTCTTCACAGAGAATTGGATGTATCACCACCCTGTTGTCTAGGTGACACAAGTGAGATACACAGATTGGATAATTTGCCCAGGGCCACAGGAAGTGGCAGAATATTTCCACTCACATTTTTTAAATTCCATAGTTCTTCCCTGTGCTCTTTTTTGTTTTTTGTTTTTTTGAAGTAGGGTATCACTGTAGCCTAAGCTGACCTGTAATTCAATATGTAGTCTCAGGGTGGCCTTGAACTCATGGTGATCCTCCTACCTCTGCCTCCTGAGTGTTGGGACTAAAGGTGTGTGCCACTATGCCCTGCCCATGTGCCCTTAATCCTGCTTCTATGTGACCTCTTGTTTGTGTTTATTTCTCTCAAACTGTAGTTAGGAGAACTAACTTAGGGATATGGTTTATTAGAAAAATGTCCATTTTTGACTAGTTGGCCAAGAAAAACTTAAAAAGACAAATAATTTCTTCTGAGGAGGATTTTTAAAAATGTAAATTTGATAGGTCACTTTTGGGCATTACTAAATGCATCTTAGACCCTTCATTTTAATGAGTTAAGTGTATTTCAGAATCAGCCCTAAGGCAAAGCATATATCAGTGTGTTTTCTGAAAGTCTGGAAGTAGGATAGAATAAAACTTTGGCAATTATTTTGTGGTGCTGGGGATTGGATCCAGGGCTTTGTACATGCTAGGCAAGCCCTCTACTACTGAACTACAACTCAGCCCAATTTGGACAATATTTAAGGACCATCTCAACCCCTATATTACGTGTGTGCCAATTATCATGTAATTATCAATCATAATTAGCTTCAATTATGACTTGATTTGAAATATGAAATAACTATTGCAGTAGTCTCTTTATTTTAATAGTAAAGCCAGCCAGCTTATTGGCAACCAAGTAAATGCCCTTTAAAGTTGTTGCCTTGAACTACCATAAGCATTGTAAGCACGTTGTCATGGCTCAAAAGACATTTAGAACTTGTTTAAATTGCTCTTGGGAACAGTTTTATGAGCCACTGTTAGAAACAACCCTTTTCAGTTAGTTCACTTTACTCACTACCCTTAAGATGAATCTTGGCTGCTTCTAAGAATTACCTTTTTTCATTGGATGGGGAGATGTGCCACTCTAGCTTACTCAGAAATGGCTATACATTCTAAGGCAATTGCACATAACGCATTTCCAAATAATAAATGTGGTAGTGTTTGGACTGAGTACCTGGCTGCTGAGGTGAGTATTTTAAGAAGAATATCAAGTCTCATTCAACATTTGAAGCACGAAAGTCTCATTCAACATTAGAAAGCACGGGGGTAAAGAAACGGGAAAATGGCCCAGCAGGTTGTGAGCATTTGCTGCACTAGCATGGGGATGTGAGATGGCCTGAGTTTGCTCCCCAGCACCCACATAAAAATAAAGCTGTGAATGACCATGCAATTTTTAAAATTTTTTAAAAATTTATTTGCAAGCAGAGAGATAGAGAATATGGGTTTGCCAGGGCCTCTAGCCACTGCAAAAAAACTCCAGATGAACGTTTCACCCTGTGCATCAGGCTTATGTGAGCACAATCGAACCCAGTGTTAGGCTTTGCAGGCATGTGCTACACCGCTGAGCCATCTCTTCATCCCTGACTATGCAATCTTACAACCCAAATCTTTAAAGAGCAGAGGCAGGAGAATAACTAGGGCTCACTGATCAGCCAGTCTGACTGGAAATGGCAGCTTCAGGTTCAATGAGAGACTTTGTCCCAAGGAAACAAGTGGAAGAATGATGAAGGCGGACACAACATTTTCTGGGGCCTCCATGTGCTCATGGGGCACACCTGTGCACTCCACACATACTACTAAAAAACGATGCATATACTACTCAAAAATGATGAAGCAGTCCCCATTGCAAGGAAGCTTTACAGTGGGAACCTCATAGATAAAAGATATTAAGAAAACCTGAAGAGACGTACATACTATAATTATTTCCATTCATGGGAGTGCATGATATTTGAATGGAGCAGTGAGTAATAAGGGGTGAACAATAGTTCATCTGAGTTTAGAATTCTCTCCCCATCCCTCCCTTCTCCTTTTCTCTCTCCTTTCCTCTCTTGTTTCTTCAGCTATAGGAGGTAGTTGTGGTCTTACCTAAATCCTAGGTATTGTGCCAGTCTGAAGTTTCCTTGCTATTTTGGAAGAGAGAAGACCTGAATCCACTGAAATACTATTGAATTTCCTACGGGGTGTTCTTGGTGACTATAGTGTACTTACTTTAAAAAAAGTATTCACAAATGCTCTTTTCTATGTACCCAATGTGCTATCCAGTAGAAATACAATGCATGTCATATGTACTTTTAACTAGCAGTCATATTAAAAAAGCAATGTGCGAAGAAATTTAATGTTTTATTTAACTCAATAGATGTTACTTCAACATGTAAATGGTATAAAAATCATTAAATATTTATATGGTAAGTTTTCACACAGCACCTTGAATTTCTGGTATGTTTTTTATACTCAGTACATATCAATTTGAACTATGCATATTCCAGATGCTCAGTAACCATAGTGGCTAGTAGCTGCTCTATTGCACAGTATAGTTCTAGAGTTATTAAACTGGGTAGGATGTGAATGGCAAAGAATTTTCTTTTTGCTGGGTCTTGCTCTAGCCCAGGCTGATCTGGAATTCACTATGTAGTCTTCAGGGTGGCCTCGAACTCACATTGATCCTCTTACCTCTGTCTCCCAAGTGCTAGGTTTAAAAGTGTGCACCACCATGCCCAGCTAAGAATTTTCAAAGCTCACCTATGCATATGCACATTCACACCTTATCTGCTCACCCATATTAGCCCATATCTAAGCCTTATTACTTGTACAACAAAGCTATTGTCTTATAATGCCTCTTTTCCTCTTAATCGTGTATTTATTTAGAATTTATTATATACCATCTCTTGGCTAAAACCTCTATACACTTTAGCTGATTTCATCCTCATACTAGTTTTCCATGATGTGTCTTTATTTCCACTTTCTCTAATGGAGAATCTAAAGCTCATGGTCTGGAAGCATTTTTGCCAGCAAGTGACGAGAGTGGAACACATACCAGCAGATTGTCCTCCCAAAGGACCAGACTCACAGGTTTTGGAGACTGTGTCCTGAAGGGAATTTTGACTCACCGGAAGGACAGATGTGGCAAACAGCTTGAGGCCATAATTCTAAGCCTACTCCCTGCTCTCTTCTGGGGGTGCAGTGGAATGTTTATATTTTTATCTCCTTTTTTTTTCTAGATATGCTTTGGTAAGTTAAATACTTCTATATTCCTACTCATCTCATCCACAGAATTCTCCATCTCTCCCAAGTGCCAGGAAATGTAAGTTCTAGCATGGCCTTTATCTAGGAAGTATGTCCAATTGGAAGGTAAGTGGCAAGGAAGCATGGGCTTTGTCATCCATGCCTAAGGGCTACAAGGCCAAACAAATCAGTTCTCTACTGAGTTATCTCCAGGCCTGTGTGAGAGCACAAAGGAGGTGCCAGCCGAGGGGCAGAAAAATATCACTAAATGGTTTAAGGGATCCAGTCCATTGTGGCAGGGAAGGTATGACACCAAGAACATCTGGAAGCTATGGTGGTAGCTTGCTCACATCTTGGTAGACCAGGAAGCATGGATGGTACAAGCAATGAAGAATTCTCATTTTGTTCATTGTTTGAGACAGGGTCTCTTGTAGTAGTTCTGGCTGGCCTTGAAGGTGCTATGTAGCTGAGGATGATCTTGAACTGATCTTCCTGTCTCCAACTCCTGAGTGCTACTATTTCAGGTGTGCACCTCACACTCAATCTCTCCTCTTTGAGATTAAAAGAATACACTCCTTACCAAAGCTTGACACTGTGAAGTGTGAAGTGTGCCAGTGACATTCATGTTTCTCTTGTAAAATAAAAAATGGCTAAAATACTAATAGCTAAGGGTCAGAAAAATAACTGTGTCATAAGGCCTTGAGATAAGCAGCTGTCCAGAAGGCAGAATTAAGTAATCACTGTTGCTATTTTGGCTTCTGTATAATGCTTACGCTATAGGAATGTGGAAAGACAAGAATAACGAAAGGCCGGATACATCTGCTCGGCCTTGGTCTCAGTTCTGTTTATCTGGCTTTTGTAACTTGCTTACACAGACCCTAACCCTTGGACTGGAAATTCCCCAAAGATGTTTGCTTCGGTCTATAAAAAGGCCTGAGCTTTTGCACTGGGCACTGTTGGTCTCAGTTCACTGAGTGACTGACCACAGTCCGGGTTCGTACCTGCCTGAATAAAGTGACCCTTGCTTTTGCTCTGACTTGAGTCTCTGGTGGTCTGTCTCTGGGGTCTTGGACCTTACAATACCTGTTGGGAATTAGCAAGGGACCCTTGCTGGTAAGGAAGTCTATTATGAGTATGGCACAATACAGGAGCCAATACATAGCAGCTGGTACCTCAGAAACAAGCATGCAAAATGTATATAAAGACTCTTAATTCAGTTCCCTAATAAAAACAATAAATAATTTCCAATCATTTTATGTGGAATAGTTGTGGTTGAGCAGTCCTTGCATTTGTTAGAACTAGCTAATCTGCATTTACAATGTGTTTTCACTTTATAGTTAGTGATAATACATTGAAGTGGGCTTTCTGAGGTGTAATGGTAAAAGTAGATGACAGAAAAATAAGGCTATCTGCCAGATCAGACTCTACCAGATGAATGCAAGTGTTTCCCAACACCAAATCTCTCTGATGCCATTGCTGAAAGTGTTTTGTTTGGTAACATGGAGTGAAATATTAACAGTCTTATGAAGAAAGAGCCTTTGGAGGTGAGGCTTTGGAAAAGCTGATTCATTTGCCTTGGCTCTGCTCATTATTTTCTATGAGAATGAAAACTAAGCCGGGTGTGGTGGTGAATAACTTTAATCCCAACACTCAGGAGGCAGAGGTAAGAGGATCACCTTGATTGAGTTCAAGGTCAGCCTAACAATACATAGTGAGTCCCAGGTCAACCTGGATGTGACCCTACCTGGAAAAAAAAACCAAAAACAACCAAACAAACAAAACCCTAACTTTATTATTTAAGTATCCTGAAGCTGGTTTTTTAGTAGAAAATTTAAGATTTCTATCCTAAGTGACCCCAATCTCCATGTGAATTTTCTAGATGAGCACATCATACAGATTTTTAAAGAGAAAATGTTTATTTTAGTTCTAGCTTTCTTCCAGAATGTTGGGCGTAGCTTTTCTAGATTAAAGGTGAAAGTAAAGGAAAATTGCTTTGTTTTGTTTTGCCATGGTCCTGCCCTCTCCTGGGAGAAGGAGAAGAGTGGAATGGTGTCAGCCTCTGCTGGCAGGAAGGTGCTGGAATGTTTCTTTCTGTTTTGTTTGCTAAGTAGCTCAGGCAGTTTTGGGACTCACAGTCCTCCTGACTCAGCATCCCCATTACTGAGATGTCAGACATGCACCGCAATACACTGACTAGGGTTATTCTTAACAGCTGAGCAATTAAGCACAGCTTCTGCCCTACTGCTCTGATGGGAAAGAAACCATCCCCGAGTCATCAAGAGCACCAAGGTAGAATAATTTATAGTACCCACTGTTGTAGTCAGCTTCTCGTGGCTGTGACAACCCCACAAAAAGCAGCTGATGGGAGGAATGGGTTTATTTTGGCTTCCAGACTCGAGAGGAAGCTCCATCATGGCAGGGAAAATGACAGCATTGAGCAGAGGGGTGGACATCACCTCTGACACAGCACAGCAAACAGTGGCAGGAAGGTATGCCAAGCATTGGCAAGGGGAAGCTGGGTATAACCCCCATAAGCCCGCCCCCAACAACATACATCCCACAAGATTCCAATTCCAAAACTACTGTCAGCTGGGGATCACGCATTCAGAACACATTTTCGTGGGGGACACCTGGATCAAACCACTACACTCACACTCTCCATTCACCACCCCTACACAATATTGATCCTATTAATACATTAAGGTGAACTTCCAGCATGGCTTTAAATGGGAGAGGGAGGCAGAGAGGTGATTGTCGATTGATGGATAGGCTATATCCCAAAATGTGTTATATATTTGTTAGCCATTGGGCTTTTTCACATTTTTTTGTTTTGTTTTGTTGAGGGGAGAGAAAAGGGAGGAAAGGGAGAGGGGGAGGAGAGGAATGAATAATAATGAGCATGCCAGGGTTTGTCACTGCAAATGAACTCCAGATGCATGTGCCATCTGGCTTTACGTGGGCACTAGGGAATCAAACCTGGGCCCATAAGCTTTTCAAGCAAAAGCCTTTAACTGCTGAGCCATCTCCTCAGCCTACCATTTGTCTTTTTGTTTGACACTCATAACAATTGAGGGACAAGTGAATATTTTCCTTTTATAAGTGGACTAAGACCAAAGGTTAAGTAACATTTCTATGTCCCATTGCCATTATTGATCATTCAAAAACTTTTTGGGAACCAGGCATGGTGGTGCATGCCTATAATCCCATCACTTATGAAGTGGAGTCAGGAGGCTCAGGAGTTCAAAGTTATCCTTGGATACATAGTGAGTTGAGGTCGCCTGGGCTATATAAGATCCTGGCTCAAACAAACAGAAAAAAATGGAATCTATGTCTTAAGCACTGTCCCCAGTACTAAGAATGCTGTAGTCAGCAAAGCAAAAGTACTTTGCTTCAATGGAGGTTACTTATAGAGAGAGGGAGATAATATATTTGTAAAGCCAAATTCAGATAGTGAAGGGAAGAAAATAAGCTATGCTGACGTTATTGTGACTGAGACGGGGTCATTTTTGACAAGATGACACAAAACTGAAAACTGACTGAATGGAAGAGGCAGGTATTTCAACTTTGGGGGATGAGCTTGCTTTATTATTTGGAAAGAGGAAAAAAAGCAACACTAAGGAGGAAAATCAGTAAGAGCGAAAGCAGGAGCCAACCTGTACGGTTTTATTGGGCAAGGAAGTGCGATGGGATTTTATCCTGGGACTAGAAGCCATTGGAAAGTAATAATCATAGGATTGAAGTGTCTGATTTAAATAACTACTGAATGGCAAAATCGGAGCTAGAATAAATAATTGTTGACACAGGCATGCTGTATGACTCTATAGAAAAAGCCTCCCTTGTCTGTCCTTTTTCATGTCCAAGTGTAGATGCCAGGAAACTGGGCCCATGGTACCTGGAGATGGAGATGCCATGCTGTAGGCTTTTTCTTTTTAAGGTTCCTTGCTTGAAAAAAATTAAAAATCTATTTATTTTCGAGAGCGCGGACATTCTTGTGTGTGCACGCACTCACAGTGTGTATGTGCATGCATGTCAAAGTCTCTTGTCTCTTGCTCCTGCAAACAAATGCCTGTCCGGCTTTACATGGGTGGCTGAGGAATTAAACTTGGCTTATCGGGCTTTGCAAGGAAGCACTTTTAACTGCTGACTCATCTTCCCAGCCCTGGTTGCTTGCCTTTCTAAGAAACTTGGTTTGTTGGATTCACACAAACAATCATCCAGTTATTTGCGCTATCGTAATTTTATCTGATTTGAGTGATCTTTTTTGTCATCACTGAGGAAATTCTTAGATAATAAGAACTCATTACCACAAATAAAATTAAACAGGGTATATTTGCTCTAGTTTTTCTTTATTTTTATTTACATGCTCTAGTTTTTCTTCACTGTTACCTATAAGGGGCAGGGTTGCTCATATAATGCACCAAAGAGTGGCTGAATGTATTTTATTTTATTTTATTTATTTTAAATTTATTTTGGGTTTTCGAGGTAGGGTCTTTCTCTAACCCAGGCTGACCTGGAATTCACTACATAGTTTCAGGCTGGTCTCTAACTCATGGCGATCCTCCTACCTCTGACTCCCAAGTTAGAGGTGTGCTCCACCATGCCCGGCTATTTATGTATAATTCTTTTTTTATTTATGTATGATTTTTTATTTATGTATAATTCTTTTTTTTTGCTTGTGTGTAAGTTTTGTGTGATGTGTGTGGTGTATGCATGTGTATGTGCCCTTGCAGCACCCCAGATGCTTGCCTGTAGTGGCCAGAGGAGAACCTTGGGTATCCCATTCCATTGTTCTGCTCTCTCTCTCTCTCTCTCTCTCTCTCTCTCTCTCTCTCTCTCTCTCTCTCTTTCAATGTAGGGTCTCACTCTAGCCCAGTATGACCTAAAACTCAATCTGTAGTCCCAGGCTGGCCTTGAACTCATAGCGATCCTCCTACCTCTGCCTCCCCAGTGCTGGGATTAAAGGCATGTGCCATCATGCCTAGGTCCTCCTCTTTGTGAGACTGTGCTTCCAGGCAACATGTGGCCATTCCCAGATGTTTACATGAGATCTGGGGATTTGAACATGGGGAGTTTTAAGTCCCCCAGGCTCTCATGCTTGTGCAGAAAGCACACTTAACCGATGAGCCATCTCTCCAGGCCTGAGTTTAATTTTTTTCCCTTAAAGAGCTAGTTGACTGTACAAATCCTCCTTTTAATTTGGTATCTCTTGGTGATTTCTTTACTTTTTAGTGATTTTATAGAATAGCTACTATGGTCTGGCATTTTAAGACTGACAGTTATGCAAACCAGATGCCTGTATCCAGTTCAAATCATCGTGAGAAATTTGGTAGCCAAAAATGAGACTCTAGACTGAATGTTTCCAAGTATTGGAGGATACAAAGTTTAACTTAGCTGTGGGAATAGGGCCTCAATCATGGTGTCTAGGTTCCTAGTTCATCTTCTAGGGTTTCCAATAAAGGAACAAAAATGCAGGGAAAGTGCAAGGATCAAAGGAAAGTCATTTGTGGTATACAGCCTAGGAATCAGGCCAAATTTTATGGACAGTGGCTTCTTTTCTTCTTATTACGGTTGCATACACTGCTTCTCTGGATGAGGTAAGCAGGTCCATCTTTCAGTCCTGTGTTATCTCTCTACCATGCCACTGCTAACTGTTGATGTGATCTAGTGTGACTTCATACTACATTGCCTCAACTCCAGTGAAATTCAGGGATTGTCAGGACTACAGATGAGCATATGTAGCACCTAATTCATATGCAGCGTGTTTTCTCAGGCTAAGAGAACAAGTTTTGGGGAAAGAGCCCTGTTCCGTGATTATAGAAAGAGTTAACTCTACCTGTTGAGTTTCTATGACAAAGAGCTCTGCAAGTAGCACATTTTATATATACCCTTGTCCTGTATAAAACAGTCAACTGGACAAGATAATTCCTGGTTTCAAGCTTCTTATCTTTGCTCCCTTCCATAAATTTATTTATCTGAAGATACAACTGAATTATTAAAATTTTGTCTAGGTAACTCAGATGTGGTCATGCATACCTGTTAATCTCAGATTCTTGAGAAGCTAAAGAAGGAGGATGGCCAAGTTCAAAGCTTGCCTTGTGTATGGTAGCTTGAATGTGATAGTCTGAATGTTTGATTTTTCAAGGTAGTGTCTCACTCTAGCCCCAGTTGACCTGGAACTCACAGTGATCCTCCTACCTCTGCCTCCCAAGTGCTGGGATTAAAGGTGTATATCACTACACCTGGCTCATTCATATTTTTTCTCTTTACTTTTTTTTTTCTTTTTGAGGTAGGGTCTCACTCCAGCTCAGGCTGACCTGGAATTCACTATGTAGTCTCAAGGTGGTCTTGAACTCATGGTGATCCTCTTTAACTCTGCCTCCAGTGCTGGGATTAAAGGTGTGTACTACCACACCTGGCTTTTTTTTTTCTTTTATGAAGTAGAAATTTCGTATGAACAAGTCATGTGTTGGCATCATTATTTCCCTCCTCCCTACCACCATTCCACTGAGGGCCCTACTCAGTGGGATTGCTGGTGTGCTCCATGGGATTGAGGGCTGTGTTATGTGAACAGCAGTCTGTCATTGTGGGGAGGCAATGCCTCTAGATATTCTCCCCATTATGGCTCTTACAGTCATTCTGCCCCTCTTCCACAAAGTTCCCCTGGCTTAGTCATTTTGTATTAAACTTCTGGCTTGAATCCCTAGCAGGTAGATTCCTGCTAGAGAGGGCGTGCCACTGGAGGCAGATCTGAATTACAGCCCCAAAGTGTGGAGATATCAGTTTGAGTCCTGGCAGTTTTGTGGTTGCTGGTGTTGGTGTTTGCTTGCTGCAGTTGTTTCTCTCTGCCTGGATCTATAGAAGTAAGCACCTTCTTTTGCCATTGATGGAGTTTCTCCTGGATTTGTAAAAAATAAACCCCTTCCTCCCATAAACTGTGTCTAGTTGGATATTTGTCCCAGCAATGTGGAGCTGACTACAACTCCTAGGATACTTGAGGCGTTCAATGCTTGCCTAGGCAATGTAGTGAGACTTATCTTAAATTGTTTTGAAAGAAAATTGTCTGGGTGCTGGTGATGTAATTCAGCACCTGACTAGTATGCCCAAGACCCTGGGCCCTATCCCAGCACCAAAAACAAAACAAAACAAAAACATAAAATTGTATCTGCAATACATAGAATTGGCTCTAGGAACTTTAAGAGACAATATAGGGTTAAGGGTGTATCTTAGTGATAGAAATATACTGGTTTCATTGCCCTGATTTTTCTTTGGTTTTTTTTTTTTTTTTTTTTTTGGTTAGGGTTTATTTGGTTGTTTTGTACCTTTTTGTTGCCAAGCCATACAGGTTTTTCTTGACCTGTAGGGGGCAGGATTGCCCAGATAATGCACCAAAGAGTGGCTCAGTTTAATTTATTTTTAAAAGCTAGTTGATTGTGCAAGTCCTTTAAATTTGCTGTTTCTTGGTGATTACTTTGCTTCTTGGTGATTTTATATATTAGCATGGCTGAGGACCTAGAAATGAACCCCAACATTCTCCACACTCCCACAAAGGTGGCAATATATGGTTTCAGGGCTCTAAAGGTGGAGAGCAATACTTACTTAATTGAACATGTGATCCAAGAAGGGATGAAATCGGGACCTAAAAGCATAGTGGAAAGAAAAAGCACTTAATAGCCAGTCAGACTTATGCCTCTTAAAAGCTGTATGGTTTGTTTATTTTTAAATTGAAGGCAGGGCTTCAATTCAAAAATAAATTAACATGCTAAGAACATGTTCCACCTCTAAGCTATATCCTCATCCAACCATATTAGAGAAGACACCCTCAATGACTCTCAACTTTCTGCAAATGAGGGATCATAATGCCTACCTTGTTGGGAAACTTAGAGATCACATATTTAAATCTCATATCACTTTAATGGTGGGCATTTTCTATTGAACTTTATAAAAATATTTTTATTTGTCGGGGGGGAGGAGTGAGCATACAAGGGCATCTTACCTGTGCATGTGTCACTTTGTGCATCTGGCTTTACATGGGTACTGGGGAATTAAACCCAGGCTGGGAGGCTTTATTAGCAAGCACATTTAATCACTGAGCCATGACCCCATAACTGAGCTTTTATTAATAAGGTAGTAAATTAGTATTGCTCAGTGGGGGAGGAGGTGGCTGGGTAAATCTCCCATGGCTGTGTGGTCTATGCATATGATTTTGATTTGGCTTTTGTTTGTTTCCAGTGCAGAGGATCAAATGTAGGGCCTCATGATTGCTAAGCAAATACTCTTCCAAGAAGATATTTTTCAGCCCCCGAATTTAAGACATTTCAAAAAGAATGAGTGTTCTGGGACATTAACTTCAATAAAGATGAATATATATGACTAGTGGTCTTTGGATGCCAAGAATATCTATTAGATGTGTGTGATAGTGACTGACAGGGAAATCATTGCTCTAGAACTGTACCTGCCCATTGTGAGACAGTAAGAGAAAGCCCCAAAGCCCATGTAACTGGTGCCTGCATTATTAGGTATACTAGGATCTTATCTAATTTGTTGCCTGTGAAGCAACAAGTCAATGACTGAACATTTGTTGCTATAGTAACCTCTTTTGCTCAGCATTTAGTCACTATTTAGAGGTACCTTCAAGAGCTGGATAGATAGTTATTCTATGCTAAAAAAGACAAATCACCAGCAAAGGTCTCCAAAATCTTTTGATGAAATAGGATAACTGTCTGAAGAAGCATTTTATGACAGTTCTTTTAAAATTGCATATATCTCAACAAAGATTCCATGTATACTAAGGAATAGAAAAAATAAAAGAATCTTTTAAAAAGCTAGAAAATATTGAAAGGAAAAGTAGGGGTGGGATACAGCTCAGTCCACAAAGAACTTGCCTTTCAAGCAGCATGAGGGTTTGAGTTTGATCACCAGAACCCTCATAAAAATGCTGGGTGTGGCAGTGTGTGTCTATAATCTCAGGGCTAGGAATGCAGAGACAGGAAGATCTCTGATGCTCTCTGCCTAGCCAAATTGATGAAGTCCAGACCAATGAGAGACCCTATCACAAAGGAGTTAGACAGTGTTCCTGCAGATGATACCTGAGGTAGTCCTCTGGTCTCCACATGTATGTGCACACACATGTATATATGTGCATGGTCACACACAAGAACATGCATACACATGTACACGCATGTGTGCATAAAAAAATAAAAGGAGAGGAAATGTGAAAAGTTTAGGTCTAAGTAAAGCTTTTGTCAGAATCCACGAACTCCTAGAATGTTACCTAGACTTTGCCATTTCCTGTCTCCTAATTCTTTCAAATTCGACCAATTTTCCACTCAGTGAGGGGGGCCCCTTGTTTGGAACTAGGGATTCAGGGAGATAGACACCGGATCCCGTACTTTTGGGCTCCCAAAACAAGATGCACTATGGGAGTGAGTGACAGGGAGACTACTAAAAATAGAATCTAGGTAATCCAGAATTGTGTATATTTGTTAACCTACACTGATCTC
>PVHP010043591.1:0-14488 GCA_004024765.1 Zapus hudsonius
ATGGTTAAGATGCTTGCCTTTAAAGCAGAAGGACCTGAGTTCAAATCCCCAATACCCACATATATCCAGATGCACAAGATGGTGCAAGCGTCTGGAGTTCCTTTGCAGTGGCTGGAGGCCATGTCACATCCATTCTCTCTGTCTCTTCTCTCTCTGTCTCTCTCTCTCTCTCTCTGCTTACAAATAAATAAAATCTTTATTAAAAAAAAAGTCTCGAGGGTTAGAGACATGGCTCAGCAGTTAAGGTGCTTGCCTACAAAGACTAAGGACCCAGGTTTGATTCCCCAGTGTCCTGGTTTGATCCAGGTGTCACCCACAAACAAATGAATGTGTTCTGAGTGATCAATCCCCAGCTGATGGCAGTTCGGGTATTAGAACTTATCTGTAGCTGTGTTGTCGGGGGTGCGCTAATGGGGTTATAAGCCAGCTCCCCCTTGCCAGTATTTGGCACACCTTCCTGCCGCTGTTTGCAGTGCTGTGGCAGAGGTGATGTCCACCCCTCTGCTCATGCCATCGTTTTCCCTGCCAGGATGGAGTCTCCCCTCGAGTCCGTAAGCCAAATAAACCCATTCCTCCACAAGCCGCTTTTGCTTGCGTTCTTTCTGCGCAGCAACTACAAAGCTGACTGCAACACCCCGTATCCATGCATCCAGAGAACAGAGCAGAGCAGTTGTCACAGTGCCTCAGAACACTGCAGCATTCAGAACATTATTTTGGGCCCAGGGACATGGGACAAAGCACAAGAGCTTGAGGCCTCCGGAAAGCCGACCCTGACTGTGGCGCTCACTACTTCAAATAGCAGCCACCTGTGGCTGGAGAACTGACAGGGTGTGGACGAGCAGAGGGCAAGGGAGCAGTGGACACTGCTCCGAGCTGGAAGCTGTACGGAGGATGAAGCCAGGGCGAGGGCAATGTGGGCTGGCTCAGCAGGTACATGGAAAGGAACTGGCACGTTGCATTACTAATGGCTTCTTTCCAAGTCAGGGCAGCACCCAGCCTCTCTGGCACAAACAGCCTCAAGGGTAGGTGTCTGAAGCTATGACTAGTGAGGCATATAGTTGGTAACTGACATAAACTAAGGGGACTCAAATCACTGTTCCTTTGGAAACTCAAATTTTAGATCTACTTTGGAGAGTACACTATAAATCAGTACTCTTAAAGTTATATCTGTAATCACCTTGTGAATCACATAATTATATTGCACTCTTTTTCTGTTAATTTATTCATTTAAGCCACTTAAAGTGTCTCATAGTATTTACAAGTCTCCTAATCTTGCTAGAGTAATTTGTTTTAATTTATCGATGTTTTATAAAAACGTTGCACATATAGACCCCCTCTGCCCCGCTGCAATTCTGCTGAAGGTCTTCAGTGGGTTATTGGTAGTCACTATGGACACCAGGAGTCCAGAGCAGTTTTTAAAAATTATTATTTTTAGGAAGTTAGATATATCTACTTAATTATATCTATTCATTTATTTTGAGGCAGAGTCTTACTACATCACCCAGGCTGGACTAAAAACTCACCATGTAATGGAGCTCGAGAGGAACTTGCTTACAAAGTCTTCTGACCTCACTTTCATCCTTTCCAGCATCTATGGGAAGCCAGATGAGGAGAGATGTGTGCAACTGTGATCCCAACATGCCTATGACAGGCATGGTAGGTTGAGCCAAAGGAATCCAAAGCTTAGAAGCTGACATTCATTTGTAGTAGGAAGAGACCCTGTCTCAAAGATGTTAAAAGCACACAGACCCTTTGACCTTCACAGTGTGCCATGGCATACACACACCCATATATACACATACCCACAAATACATAAATGGGCTTACAATTTTAATTTAATTTGTTTGATTGTTTTAAGGTAGGGTCTTGCTCTAGCCCTGGCTGACCTGGAATTCACTGGCCTCAAACTCATGGAACTCCTCCTACCTCTGCCTTCAGAGTGCTGGGATTAAAGGCATGAGCCACCACACTCAGCTAATAAATAGTTTTCAAAAGTTTTGTACTCATCATGTAGCATAAACTGTCCTAAAACTCTCATTTTTCCTGCCTCAGCTACCTGGGTGCTGAGATTATAGGCGTGCACCCTCACACTCAGCTAAATCAGAGACTTTAAGAGGGGGTACAACAGCCCAGGCACCAAGTCTCCCAAAACTTTAGATTGTTTTACAGAATCAACTGCAGGATGTTGCAGACTGACCTTTGCCCCCCACCCTACCCTCCAAAAACCATGTTAAAGTTGCAGCTTCCATGAGCTAAGGTTTCAATCTTATTTGGAAACAAGGGTATTGAAGTTGTAATTAGCTAAGATGAGGTCGTGCTGAAGGTGAGACTTGTAAGAATGGAGAGACTGCGTGAGAATGAGGGATGTGGTTACAGGAGAGATCATAACGACACATCTACAATTCCAGGGAAGTGCCCTGGATTGCCAGCAAACTTCAGAAACTGGAGGAGGTGAGGAAGGACTCTTCCCTGTACGTTTCAGAGAGAGCCTGGCTGTGCCAAACCCTTCATTTTAAGCTTCTATTTTCTATTTTGCTATAGCAGCCTTAGCAACTGACTATCCAGGGGACATTTCCCCGAGGGTTCACATCTACTATGGGTATCCAGACATCTGTTAGAACAGGGTGCTTTCCTTGAACTGTCTTCACCAGACGTGAGCAGGATCTTAATTGAGCACAAAGTAGCTGCTCATGAATGCAGGATCTCCAAGAGTGCCTGAAATTTACCTTGGCTGTGTCCACCTCTGACCTTCTGCCATTTCACACTGAACTACTTCCCAAGGTAGGAGGTGTGTGGAGCAGCACAGAGAGAATCCCTGGTGGCAGCAAATGGGAAGACATGGTGGAACTGGAGACCCTGGGTTGGCCACACTTTATTTCAGATCTTCAGTCCCTTACCTCTGAGGAGACTTTAGGAGCGTAATTTGGGTGCTGAGGTTTGAGCCTATGGCCTTGCACATGCCAGGCAGGCTTCCTGCCACTGAACTATCCCCTATTTTTGCCTTTTGTTTTGAGAAAGGGTCTTGTTAAGTTGCCCAAGCTGACCTTGAACTCCCTTTATAGTCAGGCTGACCTGGAACTTGCCTCAACCTCCTGAGTAGAAGAAATAAAATTCTTCAAATGTAACTTCAGTGTTACCCAATTTGGGCCTCACAAGAAAAAGTCGTATTTTCTCATTAGTCTTTCAATGCAAACTGAACTATTTCTAACAGAATCTTCGTGATGTGAACATGAGAACCATCCAGTCAGTTGCGGAGTTGCTGAGAGCATCAGATGGAAGGAGGGAGCCTGTGTGTTCACCATCTGGTTCCCATTTTGCCCAAGACAAGCTTTTGAAACCCCAAGTTCTCAGGGCAGCTAGAATGAATCAGTCACCAAAAGAGAAATACAGCCTGTCACTTCTCAGCTCTCATTCCACAGCCAGAACCCCTGTGTCTGATGTGTATGCACAATACGGTGCTGGGACATGGGAGCCCTTTGACCTGTGTGTTTGCATGTTTCCAGGAACATGGATCTTAGATAAAACACTGAGGTGCTCTGGGACCTCCCTTTCTCTGAGTCGTCATCCAGGACCGTCCATAGGACAAACAGCCTGAATGTGGATTAAGTTGGTGACATCATCAATTTAATAACTTTGACTATTGCTATAGACCTTGTATGAACTTTTTTATTTTTTAAAAATAATATTTTAAAAATAATATTTTTAAAAAATAGTATTTATGAGAGAGAGAGAGAGAGAGAGAGAGAGAGAGAATGAGTGCACCAGGACCTCTAGCCACTGCAAACGAATTCCAGATGCATGTGCCACCTTGTGCATCTGGCTTTATGTTGGTACTGGGGAAAAGAATCCGGATCCTTAGGTTTTGTAGGCAAAGACCTTAACCATTGGGCAATCTCTTTTTCTTAATATTTAAAAATGCTCTTGCCTAGAAGTTTTGGAGCGGGCTTACCCTAGTAGAAGCTTATCACAGAACTGTACCACTCTCCTTTAAATACACTGAAAAACTTTTCTAGAAAAGCAAGGCAGAATTTGATTTTTTTTGTTTTAATGCATTATAGCACACACTCAGTAATTAATTATAGAATTACCCAAAACATTCAAAATATATGTGCTCAATGAATTTTGGATTAGCAAGAGCTAAATGATATTACTGCATATGAACACACACCAAGCCAAAGGACCTCCTTGACCAAAGCTAAGGAACCAGTCTAAAGGAGGTGGCCTTCCTTGTGCCTCCAGAGGAAGAAAGAGGAGACCATGTGACGGAACTCAGAGGCCCTGAGGTGTCTTCATGACCTTGAACTGAGTCATGTAAACAGGGGACAAAACACACAAGCAGTCACATCCCCAGTCCAGTGTGCTGGAGTCAGAGGGCCCTGAGGGTGTGTGGGAGACTGGGCTCCTGTCACCACCAGCTGCAGTGGAGTCCCTGGTGAAGAACTGCCCCCAGTGCTGCCCAGAGGCCAGGCATGTTCTCTCCTAGGCTGTGACAGCTGAAGACATCCAGCAGGCTCCCTGGTACCAGGGCCACTTCGCTTTCCCCATTTGGGGCAAACCAGTTTCTGACTTAGCAGCTGTGACTCTTTTGCAATCGCCAAATAACATAAAAGTAGCATAGTTACTATTAAGTCATTCATAACATAGAAATGCGTTTGTGTGTGCGTGTGCATACACATACACACACACACACACACACACACACACACACACACACAGGGACACACAGAACCAGAGGATACCACCAATGCACATACCCCAAGCTTATGCTGGGGACAATGGGTGACTCTGCAAAGAGGGACTTGGCTCGCAAAGCAGAGCATTTTTCTAACAAATAATAGTGGATGCCAACTACTAGGAACTATTTGCAGACCAACTTCCTGACCTCCCATGTTTACATTCTAGTGAGGGAGTCATTGAGAGTCTCATAGGAACAGAGCCAGGGAGACACCCCTGGGACACTGTCACATGAGAGGGTGACCTGTGGCCATCCGAGGGACACGCTCCCATGCTTGACTCATAAAAGCAAGGAAGAATCCAAGGCATCACAAAGGGAAAGATGAGAGAAACGTAGCAGAAGTTTGTTTTGAGTCATGGCGTGTTGTCCACACAGATAAACCTTGGAAGAGGAGTTACTCCTGAGGACCGCATCACATCCACATGGAATTTTCAGGGTGGCTAGAGTTACGATTCATTTCCGAGAGAGTCTCAGAGCATGTGATTAGGAAGAGGGTGTCACTATCCCCACAGCTCTCTGCTCTCCCCTCTCCACTCTGCTTCCTGGGAAGGGGAGCTGGGGAAGAGACAAGATCCCAGGGTTTGCACTTGGTACAAGGCTAGGGACATAGCTGCGCATGGATCACTGTTTTTGCCCCCAATGCTCCAGCCCTGAGTTTGTCCCCCCTCCCTGCACCCTTTTTTAACTTATCCGTTCATTTTTTCATTACTTCTGTTGCCTGGTTTTGAGTGCTGCAAGTGGCCTGTGTCCCTCCTGGAGAGGACATTTCTGATGTCCACATCATACCAGCACACTGTGGGCCAAACGAGACCAGGAGAGAAGTTACTTTTCTTCTTTGTTTTCAGAGATTTTACTAAAAGAATGACTGGGAAATAAAAGGCAATAATTTCTGCATAACACATGATTTAGCTTTACAAGTATTTTTTAAGTAAGTTGTGACATCTGTTCTTTCTTGGTTCTAACTTTTGTGCCCTTCTTCCTTCCACCAACGTCACGGGCTCCATGGGTGCTGGAAGGAGCTGGAAGAGCAGGGATTTTCTTCCTGGGCTGTCCTGAAATAATAGTTCTGAGGAGTGAAATAAGACATTTCCAGTGAAATTTTTTCTCCTCCTTCCGGTCCTCTTCCTAGCCTGGAGGCTCTCCCGTGATGTTCTAATGCCCTTGGCTTTCTTGCTGGGAGCTCCTGGCCTACGGTGGGTGTCCCGGACATTCTTCCGAAGTCACTGGGCGCCCTTCCCATCTCAAAGCTCTGCTCCAATCACCCACCTCACCACGCCATCCGATTCCCTGCTTGGGTTCCTGTCATGGTTTCCCTTCAGCAAATCTGGCCCCTGGACTTTCTAGGTTTATGATTTTCCTCCCCCCTGAGGACACAGGCATGTGAGACGGGGACCTCTGGGGGCTTAGCTTCTTGCTAAGAAAGATAACCGGGAAACTTGAATGGGTGAGAACAGGATCAAGTTTGGAGTAGCACACTGGTGCTCATTGCAGAGAAGAAGCGCAGAAAGGGAGAGTAGCTTTTGCAAGGTCACAGAGCCAGCAGCACAATTCAGGGCTAGAAGTCAGGGTCTTGACGCTCCTGGACCAGTGTTCACCAGCACCTCCGTCCTTGCTGCCTTGGCGCCTGTGTTCTCTCTGTCTCCCTCTCCCCTTCTTCGCTAAAGAAGCACAGGCAAATTTCCAGCAGATGTTCTTCCATGGCTTTCTGATTTGACATTCAAAATTAAACCAAGGACGAAAGAGCTACTGAGTCAACATCCTGGGCCAGAGAAGGCAAGGCAGGGAGTGGCCTTGAAGACGCAGAGGAGAAGATGAAGAACTTCACAGGAGTGCGGACAAAAGGCCTTTCCTCTTAAATCACCGCAGTCCCCCCTCAACTGACCACACCAGGCTCCAGGTCTTTCTTTGCGTGCCCCTGTCCCTTGGGATGCCCCTGGGATGCGGTGACTTACAGTCCCTCAGAAACTGAACACACTGCTCCATTGCACCTCTTCAGCTTCATGCCAGGCCCTCAGGATTGTGTGGTGGTGGGGCTCCCTGGACTGCTCACAGGGTCCCCTGCCTTTCCTGGGCACTAACTAGCTCCCACTGGAAATCACTGGGCAAAATGACCTCAAAAGCAAGCAGACAATCTCTGACTTTGAACTAGGAAACCAGGACGTGCTAGTGTTCCATGGAGCATGGGTAAGACAGGCTGGGAGCTACTCCCAAGGGCAGACTGAGGCCCTGGGAGATCATGGAGAACCACAGAGAAGACAGTAGACAGATTTTTGGATCAGAGTTTCGAGAAAGGAGCAGCTGCTTGGCGGCAGAGACTGCCATAGCTCAAGTACTGCTCAGCCCCCGCCCCCCTTGGTCCTTCTACTTCTGAGACCCTAATGTGGCAGGAGAATAGGGACCTGGAGGAGGTCACATCAAGGACCAACACATGAGAGCAGGTGATGGCAACCAGAAGCCTGGAAACTTCCCTAATGCTGGCAACATGTAACAGTCAGAACATGACTGGGGGTGGGGGAAGAGCACTGAAATCTACAGATGTGAGAGAGGAGGATGGAGGCCAGGTGCTTTGGGTTATTTATTCCAGCTCACTAGCTGCTGCAGTTACCTTCTTGTTGCTGAGACAAACACAGTTAAGGAAGGAAAAGGTTGGGCTGGAAAGATGGCTCAGCGGTTAATGCACTTGTCTCCAGTGCCTAAGGCCCTGGGTTCAATTCCCCAGGACCCACAAGGTGGTGGCCCTGGTTCTCTCTCTCTCTCTCTCTCTCTCTGCTTGAAAATGAATAAAATATTTTTTAAAAAAAGAAAAAAAGGAAGGAAAGGGTTTATGTGGGCTTACAGTTTGGAGGGGAAGTCTCATCATGGCAGTCAAGGTGTGGCAAGAGCAGTGGCATGGTTTGATCCAGGTGTCCCCACAACCGAATGTGTTCTGAATGCTCAATCCCCAGCTGATGGCAGTTTGGATTTTACAACCTCGATGGAGCTGTGTTGTTGGGGCGGGCTTATGGGGGTTATAAACCAGCTCCCCCTTGCCAGTGTTTGGCACATCTTCCTGCCGCTGTTTGCA
This sequence comes from Zapus hudsonius, assembly GCA_004024765.1. Lineage (NCBI taxonomy): Eukaryota > Metazoa > Chordata > Mammalia > Rodentia > Dipodidae > Zapus > Zapus hudsonius. The sequence goes on from PVHP010043591.1 coordinate 7,800, forward strand.
GTGCTGTGGCAGAGGTGATGTCCAGCCCTCTGCTCATGCCATTGTTTTCCCTGCCAGGATGGAGTCTCCCCTGAAGTCCGTAAACCGTAATAAACCCATTCCTCCCACCCAGCAGCTTTTGATCAGGCAGCAGAGAAGTTTGACTACAACAAGCAGACAGCTATGTGTAGGGTGTGGGGCGGCGTCACATCTCCAGAGCAGCAGGAAGTAGTGTTAGTGCTGGGCTTGGAGCTGGAGCAAGGTTCCCCTTCCCAGAGGCTCCCGCAGCTGGGGTTCAAGTAGGAGGCTTAATCACACACACATGGGGCTATGGGGGCAGGTTATATTCAAACAATCACACCAGTCTACTCCACTCTTGAGAGTTCCTTTCTCCTTCCTAATAAACTGACTCTTTGCCTATTACCACATCACTGATACAATTCCTTCTATCCTGGGACACAGAACTGGAAATGTCAGTGAGCCAAGGGTATGTCCTCCAACTCAGGCCTGGCCCCAATTACACTAAGACATCCTGAAATGGTTGGGTCATTCCACCAAAGCACCATTTTCTAATGTCACTATGGCTTCACAGCTCAGGAGGACAACTTTTTTTTCCACATCATAAATGTGTTCACTTCGATTTTTTTTTTTTTTTTTGGAAGCAGGTCACACTCTAACCCAGACTGACCTGGGATTTCGTCTTTTAGCCCAGGCTATCCTCACACTCAAGGCAATCCTCCAGCTGAAAACTGTGTGCCACCACAACACCTGGCTTTAGTTTGAATTTTTAAGATGATAATCTTATTTATATTTGCTTTTCAAAGATAATTTAAGTGTTGGCACACGCCTTTAATCCCAGCATTCCTGTTGGATTGCCATCAGCTAATCCAATAAATCCTCCCCCTTTTTTAAACTACAATTCATTCATTCAGTTCTGTTTCTCTAGAGAACCCTGGTTAATACAGTAGGATACACATGAACTCCCTTCTGGCAGGATCTATCCATCACTTTCATCTGTGCCGACCTACAAAGATGTTCACTGTGTCCCACCAGGGTACTTCTGTGGCCCTGCTCATGCAGCCCTGGCTTGGAGCACCCCTGCTCTTCTGGCCCAGGGCCTCTTCTTCCAGGCAGCCTCCACAAAGCACCAGGCTCTTATTGCTCAGGAAGAGCCAATCTGGAGTGTCTTGTCTTGCTCAAAACTTACCCTCAGAGTGACAGCACCTGTCTGGCTTAGAATTGATTTTATTTTCATCTAAGTTCCTGGCACAGTGGGCTTCTTAGTTTATGAATATTCCAGATGTATTTGGTTTTATCAATGGCAGTGCTAGAAAAGATCTGGGCTCTGAGTTGAAAAATTTGGGTGATTACTTGAGCTTGTCAAACTCCCTCTATTTTGTGAGAATCATGAAGTTGTACCTTCTCTACTCTCTTTGAAGTACAAATAGCCCAAGGTGCTGCTAGCTCATCTCAAAGGAATATGAAGATTTAGGAGTGGAAAAATGTATCCATATTCCATAGAGGGCATTTAGAGAATGCCTTAGCAGCCCTACTTAGGTGTAAAGCTAGGAAAGCGTAAGGTGTCTGTTTAAGTTTGCAAAGGCTTCTGGGACTAGAAAAGGCTTGAGAGAACATATAAGGAATTTTGTCCCCTCATTATGCAGATTGGCAAACTGAGTTAAGCAGTCTAGAGATAAAATCCACAGACCTAGGCTGTTCCTCAGGTGTGCTGTAGATGCTTCCCCCCCACCACATCACCATGGTAGAGGATCTAGTCTCTCCACCGGCCCGTCCTGTTATCCATCACGCTCTCCTCACTAGCCTCCAGACTCTCCCAGAGAGCATGTACACACTAACCTCATCCTTCATTAGACATGGAGATCCCCAGTCTGTCTACAGCCTGGATGCTCTGGAACAGTCACTGTGCCTAAACCAACACCCTTTTCACTGCCGGATCACGTTTGCATTTAATTTGCCACTTTTGTTTTCCTCTTCTCAGATCTGTCCATGGACTAAAAAGAGAGGTGACATCAAACAGTTGGGCAAACACAGCTGTCCAGAGCCACCCCAGTGCACTCTGGGAAAGCAGTTGGTTAATTCCAAGAACTTTAGGAGCCGGCTGACACCGAAAGGTCATGGGTTACCAAACCGCAAGCTTGCTCTGAAGTGTCTGTGATGGGACAGCAGCTGTTGGGAGCCCATGAGTGATGGTTTTAGTCGAGTTTACTTGCTTCTTGATTACTATGACTACCAGGACGTGCTATTTATGAGGGCTTATGTATAAGCAGAAAAAGGACTGTGTCCCTCTTCATGAGGATACGTTTTGTTTCGGTTGATGAACACATGCTTCCACTACAGCCCTTGGAAAGCTCATGTCACACAAACTATTCCTCGCTCCTCACCTGGATGAGAGGGACTGGTACCTTCAGGAGGCTGTGAGGACATGGGATTAGACACAGCCTCTGCACTGTGTCTCCAACCTCTTTTCTCTCCAGAGGACCTCATGAGTTTAAATCTCAACATACACAGAGTCCACGCCCCCTCCCCACACCAGAAGGAACTGACTACAGAACCTTGTGGAGACTCAAAAGGGTTCATTCTGAAAAGCTTGGAAAAATGCCTCCAGTCATATCCTGCTAGCACTGTGGTCATTATGGAAAAGAAGGAACTCTGATGTAGATGTCTAATCCAATCCTCTGCTGCACACAACACTCCTCTGATGGTAAGATGTTGTACTATACCAGAGCGGGCTGGTACGGATTCCAGTGAGAACCAACGGTCTCCTTTCTACTCTTATCTGAAAGCTTCAGCTATTTTCTAAAAAACACAAGTCTACAGAAACTTGTCATATCTGCTGTTGCAGTCAGCTTTCTTATTGCTGTGCAGAAAAGAACCCCACCAGAAGCAGCTTGTGGAAGGAATGGGTTTATTTTGGCTTTGTTTTCCCTGCCACCATGGAAGGGAAGCTCCAGCATGAGCAGAGGGTGGGCATCACCTCTGCCACAGCACCGCAAACAGTGGCAGAAAGGTGTGCCCAAAACTAGCAAGGGGAATAACCCCTATATAACCCTGCCCCCAATAACACACCAACAACATTCCAATTCCAAAGCTGCCATCAGTTGGGGATCAAGCATTCAGAACACATTCAGTTTATGGGGGACACCTGAATCAAACCACTCCATCTGCTATGGACTATATTATCATATTACCATATTATCATATTATCAAGGTATATAGGAAGTTAAAACAGTTTGTGATATTGCAGGGTGATTTGAAATAGCTTGATCAGAACAAAGGGTAAAACAGAAATGATGAAAGCAGAACTTCTAATCAAAACAGGAAAGATTAGTCAACATGGTGTCAGGACTTAGGTGATTGGAAAATTTTAAAAACAAAAAGACCAATAAACCAATGAAAAGTTTTTCATTTCATACATAACTTAAAAAACTACAAGTTCAAATAATAAAATGCCATTTTTTATCAGTGCTTGGCTCATGTTTTCATTTGATAATACCCAGAATGTGAGGAAACAGTCACATAACTGAAAAGCAACTTAAGTTATAGATTTCAAAATATAAGCCAAATGCACCATTTGATCTAACAACTCAATTTCTAGCAATTTATTTTCAGTTATTCTTTTATGAACTCACAGAAATACCTTCAGCAATACTTGTAACAGAGAAATGATCACAAATAAATATGCATCAATGAGAAATTGGGATCATTAAGGAACATCTAACATAGCATACATACAGTTGTTAAAATGAATGAGGCAGATCCATATAGATGACTATAAAGGATATTTACAATATAGTAAGTAAAAAACAGAAGTCAAAAGTATACTATGTGCTAATTTATGTTGACTGTATTATGTAGTCATGGAATGCATGCAGAAAGACATAGCAGCAGTTACCACTTTAAAATTTTACACTATGCAAAGGCAATGGTACACTTCACCTATGACTACACACACATATGCATGAAACAGGCATAATGCAGTTTAAATTTCGACATAAAAGAATGGAGAGGCACATCAGAATCTTTAGACATTTTAATGTTTCATTTTCATTTCATTAAGATATGTCAATAGTTTTTCCAAGAACTTAAATGGGAAAAAATCAAAAGGAAAACACATTGGACTCTGTTCCCATTGTCTCTACAAAATCTCTTAAAATAATCAGTGCTACAACAATGACTCACTTTTAAAAAAATGTGAAAGCCTGTCATGTGTAGGAACTAACATTCCCTTGGAGAAACTGGGTCTACTTGGTGGAACATTCCAGTGCTGATCTCTCTTGATGACCAGATTTTCAATCAAACACAGCCTGCAAGGAACAGTTGTGTTTTCATGGTGTATGCCTATTTGCTGTTAAACAGCAGCTGATATTTTATTAAGTTAGCAGTGTTCTTCACGCTGTGGAAGGAGCTGAGTGAACCCCCTTCTTTCCCTCACCCTCCCTGCACATGCCTCGCCAAGATGATCAGATCTTTGTAAGTCATGAGTCTCCAACAAAATTTTACCTGCAGATCTTATTTGACAGTTGGGGCTGGGACAGTGTGATTTCCTAGAGAAATCAAGCTTCAAACTCGTTCTCTCAGAGTGGCTCTGGGTTCCTGGAGTTGTACTGCACAATTCTCCCTGAATCAATCCAAACTCCTGCCTGCTTCCAAACTCCAGGATGCTTTTGGAAGCTGTCTGCAGCATGGGTCAGGCCCCACCATCCAGGAGGCTCTATGACAGGAAAAGAAAATTGGCAATGTCCTACTAATCACCTTTCATGCTCTGATTCAGGATGCATAGTGACAAGAAATAAAGGCACCTAGGAGATGAAATAAAAAAGCCCAAAAGGCAGTTGGTTCTGGCTTTGGATATCAGTGTAAATGTCTTATCCTTGAACCATACACACTTTACTTTGATAGGATTGAAATGTAGTTTGAAATATGCATTATGCAACCAGGCATGATGGTGCATGTCTTTAATCCCAGCACTCAGGAGACAAAGGTAGGAGGATTGCCATGAGTTCCAGATCACCTTGAGACTACATAGTGAATTCCAGGTCAGCCTGGGGTAGAGTGAGACCCTGCCTCAAAAAAAGCAAACAAACTAAAAGGGGGAGGCTGGAGAGATGGGTCAGAGATTTTCAGGTGCTTGCCTATAAAACCTAAGGACCTTGGTTTGATTCCCCAGTGCCCACGTAGCCAGATGCACAAGGTGGTGCATGCATCTAGAGTTTGTTTGCAGTAGTTAGAGGCCCCGGTGTGCCCATTCTCTTCTCTCTTTCTCTCTTTCTCTCTCTCTCTCCTTGCAAATAAAAATAAATATATAATAAAATAAATAAAATATAAAAGGCCCCAAAAGCCAGGTGTGGTGGTGCATGCCTTTAATTATAACACTCAGGAGGTCAAGGTAGGAGGATAACCATGAGTTCGAGTCCACCCAGAGACTACATGGTGAACTCCAGGTCAGTCTGGGCTAGAAAAGACCCTACCTTGAAAAAACAAAACAAAACAAAAATCCCCCAAAATATGCTTAACGGGATCTTTCTTACAAGCATGGTATCATGGGTATGATGATTATTTCTAGTGAATGATTCACATGTGAAAGTCACTTTCTTTAAATAAGGGCAGACTGTCACAGGCAGCACGTCATTTAGATGTTCCTACAGTGTTGCAAGCTTACGTTCTCCTATGAAGCAACCGAGGGCTTGTTGCGAGCTTTTAGCACGGGTAGTGAGTGCAGCAACTCATTTACCCTTGACTGAAGAATGGCCCTCCTCAACTGGGGAAGGTCACCCTCTTCTTCAAGGGAACAAGCATGCAGCTTAGGAAGATGCACAGAGAGTGGTAAGAAAGAGGGAACCCACCTAGCCAGTTAGATCCCACAGACCAACCCTGGGGTGACTGATTTCACAGCCAGATTGCCCTCACAGCCTAAAAGTCACTTTTTGAAGACAGGGTCCTACCCAGAAACCTGTCACCCACTTGTTTCAGGAGACAGTCTAGCTGACTCATTCCAACATCCTAAATGGGAAGCATACTTGCTAGAAATTAGCTTAAAACATGCGCGCACGCACACACACACACACACACACACACACACACACACATATATATATCTCAGAAAACATTTGTGAAAATACAATTAGATAAAATGAATGAATGCTAGTATTCTATCACTCATCAGACAGATTATAGCTTGCAACAATTTATTACGTATTTTACAAGGAATGAGAGGAAAGGAGTTAGAAGTTTCCAACACAAAGGAGATGGAAATAATTACTGTGATCTAATCATTATGCTTTATATACATTTATCAAATTATCATGATGTACCCCCTAAATTTGTGTAATAAAAACTGAGGACTGGGGAGATGGCTGTGTTTAAAAGCACATGCTGCAGAAGCCTGACAACTGGAGTTTTAATCTCTCCATGAAACTGGAAACAAATGCAGCTGTGTGTGTGATCCCAACGCAACTATGACAATTGGAGGCAGAGTGAGAATTCCAGAACTCGGAGGGCAGCTAGTCAGGCACCCAAAGTGGCAAATACCAAGAGAGACCCTGTCTCAAACAAGGTGGAAAGTCACAACAAAGCTATCTTCTAACTTCCACACATAAACTGTGGCATACATTCACCATACATAACACACACACACACACACACACACACATTGTACTCATGTTTTTAAAAATCTGCCTTCTTGTGTAGGT
>PVHP010043592.1:0-14465 GCA_004024765.1 Zapus hudsonius
TGTAACAGAATTGGATACATTCACTGACAGCTAGCTCTGTGATTTCAGAGTTACATAATATATAAATTAAGACTTCCGGTCACCCTAGATGATATAAGAGTGCCTGTCCAATTCAAGAACCAATAACCATCGTCTACTTTCACATGAAGCCCATTTCCCTCTTGGGACATTCCTAACATCTCTTTTGCCCTCTGGCACCCTGGGAATGACAGCTGTTCACTGATGGAGAAGGCACCCCAGGACAGGTGGGTGGTGGTGGTGGAGGTGTCCTTACCAGGGGCTGGGTGTGGGGCAGAGGACCAGCGCCTTCTGTCTGGGAACCCAGGTTTGCTCTTTGAGGCTGGAGGTGAAAGTGTCCATGTATGTCACCTAGGATGGGATAGAGGCTGGTATAGGGCCAGCAACACCTCAGGAAGGAGTTCTGGAGCAAGACCCCTATTTTGAGTGGAATGCTTTCCTGGGGCTTGGTGACATCAGGTGGAGTGGAGGTGTGCTAAGGATGGCCTGGGCAGTGGAGGAGGGGAGTCACCCTCACAGTCATGGAGGTCCTTTGGGACAGAGAGCCTCTTCTGTGTATTGATGAGGATGGGACGGGAGGTTCAAGGGCAGGAGGTGAGTGTGAAGGTGCACCGTGAGGCTAGCATGCAGAAGGCTCAGGTCTTCATGGTTTGGGAAGGTGTTTGGTCAGAGCTCTGCACCAGGCAGATGAGGTGTGGATGATTCCTCAGCTTCTTCAAGGTTTTACAGATCAGCGCATATTAATTGTGGGATACAATGTGAAGTTTTGAAGTTTCAAGTCAGGGTAATTAACATGTCTATCTCCTCAAATATTTATTGATTCTTTGTGGTATAACCTTCAAAAATCTCTTAGCTGCTGGAAATTTGTAATAGGAGATATTCCATGGTGGAGTGTGTGCTTTGCATATGAGTGGCCCTGGGTTCCATCCCAGCACAATAAAAACAAAAATCTAACATTTACTCATTAACCAACTTCTCCCCGTCCCTCCTCATCTGCCTCAGCCTCTGGTAACCACCTTCTTTCTGTTTCTAGGGATTAAACTTCTTTAAATTCTACATATGAGTGTGGTCGGGTGACATTTGTCTTTCAGTGCTTGGCTTTTTGCATCTACTATGCTGATCTCATTTCCATCCTCTGTGTTGCAAATCACAGAATTCCTTCCCTCTTTCCCTCCCTCCCTTCCTTCTCTCTTTCCCTCCCTCCCTCTTCCCCTCTGTTGTAGTCAGCCACATGCTGCTGGGATGAATCTTCAAACCAGGCACAATTTGGGGGAGGAAGGTATTTATTGAAACTACAGATTGAGGGGAAGTCCCAGAATGCAAAAGAGGCTGCTCCCCTTCACAGGTCCAAGCAGAGAGAGAAACCCATCACCAACACCATCCATACAGAACAGCAAACAGGCAGGCGAGCCAAGGAGAGAATTTTTTCTCCTTTATATAGGCTTAGGGTGGGGTCTTACAACCCTATCCCAGACTTAATGGCTTCCTGCGCCTCTGGAATTTCCTTCCTGCACTGCCCACACAGGAAAGGATGTTTACCTCTAGCTTCTTTGAGCTTCTTTACATCCTGCCCCCTACTGAGAGGCTGCCTTCCTACAAACATCTTCAGAGACCAACCCAAGATAATTAAAAAGATCAAGTTGACAACAAAACCTAAACACCACACCCTCCTTCCCTCCTCTTTCTCTCTTTTCCTTTTTTCTTGGTCAAAGACTCGTGTAGCTCAGGCTAGCCTCAAATTTACAATGTAGGTAGGGATGACCTTGAATTCACAATCCCCTTCCCTTCACCTCTCAAATATTGGGATTATAGGCATTCACCACCATGCCTGTAGGGTTATGGTCTTAAGGCTGAACAGTTTTCCATTGTGTCTATGTATCACATTTTTTAACCCACTCATTGGTCGATGGACACCTAGGTGGATTCCACATGGACTACTATGACCAATGTGGCATCGAACATCACAAGCATGCACACGTCTTTTCACCGAATTGACCTCATTTCCTTTGGGTAAACCCAGCAGAGTGCTCAGCTCCTTAAGTGCCTATCTTAGGCAGGTGCTTGAATCCCTCAGTGTCTATTTCGTCATCTATAAATGGGGGTGCTTATAGGCTTGAGGAGGAGTCAATGAGAAAGTACAGGGTTGTTCTCAGCATGGGCCTGACAAATCAATTCAATTCTAGGCTGTCAGGCTGTTGCTGGAGAAGGTCCAAACCCAGTGCTGCATTGTGTGCCTCGTGGACGTCTCATCAACACAGGTGGGATCATCATTCCTACCTTGATTTCTTCTCTGTATATGAGGCTACCATGGTGTACACCTCCTCAATGGTGTGGAGAACGAACCAACATTTAAAAAAAATTGTTCATTTGAGTTTTTTTGGGTGTGTGCTTGTGATTGTGTGTGTGTGTGTGTGTGTGTTTGTGTTCGTGTGTAAGTGTGGGGGTGGACATACCATGGGCATGTGTGTGGAGGTCAGAAGACAACTTTCACGTCAGTTTTAGTCGGCCCACCTCATTTGAGGCAGGGTTTCTTGCTCCAGACTCTCAGTGTGCTGTTCTTTGCTGGTCTTCCAGGAGCCTCTGGGAGAATTCTCCTGTCTTCATCTCTCATCACACCATCAGTATCAGCATGCTGGGGTTACAGAAGCCCACATGGTTTCTGGCTTTTATGTGGGGCCTGGGGATTGGATTTGGGTACTCAGGCTTGAGCTACAAGCTCTTCGTCCACTGAGCCATCTCCCCAGTCCCTGAACTGACATTTTTTTTTGATGTTGTTGTTTTTCAAGGAAGGTTCTTGCTCTAGCCCAGGCTGACCTTGAATTCACTATGTAGTCTCAGGGTGGCCTCAACCTCACAGTGATCTTCCTACCTCTGCCTCTCGAGTGCTGGGATTAAAGGCATGGGTCACCATGCCTGGCACCTGACTTCTTTTTTTTGTAAGTCATAGTGTGGTGCCTCACCCTTAGGACATGCAATGTAAGTGGTGAAGGGAGCTTTCACCCTTAATGACAACTCCTTGAGCAATTAGGGTAACTGGTAGAGATGACGACTACGGCCTCAGGGAGCAGAGGAAGGTGCTCTGTCTGAGACAGGGAGGGTGGGCTGTCACACTGTTCCTAGGACAGTGGCAGGAAGGGTGGAGACCTTCCTCATGGCCCTAACTGTCAGGATTTTATAGAATTTGTATCCTCCACCTCAGGGTTTAAAATAAAATCAAAATTACATCAAAGATGTCCAGGAAGTGAATACCAAAGTTACCCCAACTGTGGAGGGCTTGAACGTGAGATGTTCTTCACGGGCTTTGGGAAGTGGAGGAAATTTTAGGAGGCAGGGCTTCCTAGAGGAAGTGGGACGCCGGGAATGTACCTTTGAAGGTTCTACTGGTCCAAGGTCCCTTCCTCTCCCCCTTTTTATGCCACGAGGTGAATAGCCCCTGCCACACACTCCCACTGCCTCGATGGACCACTCACTACAGATCCCAAAACATGGGAGACAAGCGACCATGGATTGAACTCGGAAACTGAGCCAAGTCGGTTCTTTCTCACTTCGGTTGTTTTTCTCGGGTAGTTGGTCATAGTAAAGCTAACATGGGTTGAAGATGTTCTCATTGTTAAAGAGCTCAAGGGAACAAAGGCTTCATGGAAAAAAAGGACAGACTGTTACACCAGAATTAGCAATTTCCATGCAGGATAACAAAGATAAAAATGTACATATGGGACTGGAGACATGGTTGAGTCGATAAAGCCTTTGTTGAACAAGTGTGAGTAGTTGAGTTCAAAGCCATAAACCCTCTTGAAGCTCAAGGTGATTCGTGCCTCTGAAATCCCAAAACACCTACAGCGAGAGAGGAGACAGAACACTCAGAACTTATGGGCCCACCATCCTGATATAGGCGGCAGTGAACAAGAGTCCCTGCCTCAAAACAGAGTGGAAGGTGAAGACCGATATGTCGGAGGTTGTCTTCTGACCTCCACATACACATCATGTCAGGTGTGTGCCCACATATGCATCACACACACACACACACACACACACACACACACACACACACACGAGATAGAAACGTACATATATAGAATGAGGATGGGAAGGGGTGGAGAGGAGAGGATGCTCACAGCACATAGATTAGAAATTTACAGCTAAAGTGAAAAGGGAAACGCATCCTTGATGGACATGTGGAAGAAAGATATGGTCCCCTTTAGGCAACAGAAACGTAAGAAAATACACGTTTCAAAGAGATTACTTCCTGCTCACCTCATCACATCCTCAAGAAATAAACAAGAATAACTTGGTGGCTGTGACCTTGGGCAATGTCAGGGAAAAGACAAGGTGCCTCTGGGATATCAGAGGTGACCTGCAGAGATGAGCTGAGGCAGAAGAAGTGGGTTCCCTAGTTACCAGGGGAAACTGAGGAAAGGCCAAGAAGCTCCACAGTGGCTCAGCTCAGGACCCTGCTTCCTGGAACCAGACCTCCAGCTGGTGCTGAAGCTGCAGCTAGCTGTGTCGTTCAGTGCACAGGCTGTGTGGGGAAGCCGAAGGGCACCCTCCCCACCATGGGAGCCTCCGTAATCCAAACCACAAAATTCTCTCCTACCCTGAGTTCAGCAGCAGGGGAAGTCTTTGGAGTTCATCTTTTCTAGGACCTTCATGGTGATGGGCCCTTCTCTGGATACTGTGGACTTCTGGGGCCAGGACAACCATTGGACTTGAAGCATATCTTTGCCCACCTTTGCCTGCTTGAGAGGGACCAGGAGAAGCCATAGGTGGGGCACTGCATGGAGGTGGTTTAAAGAGAACTGGACTCCATCAATCATGACAGTAACAAGAGGCAAGCCACTCGCAGATGTCTGAGCATCTAAAACTTCCTCCCTTGATCTCAGAGGAGGGGGTGGGTACATTCTAGCCAGCTGCTGTTTCAGCCTTGATATGAAGTCTCTTGACCTTAGTGTACCTGAGCCCCCCATGTGACTGCCCTTAAGGCTGCTGGGCATCTTCAGTGTCTACTGGTGGCTATTATGGGTTAGCTGGAGGTAGGGAAGAGGACAGCTCTCTGGGGACTTGGTTAAGACTCCAGAACTGTGCTCCCAACTGACTGACCACCCATGAGAGTTATCTGGGTTTGGGGACAGAAGTGTAACCAAAACTGGAGCAGAGGTGTAACAAGCAGCTGCCGAATGGGCATCAGGGGTGCTCAACCCATCCCCCCTCCTTGCTTCTCATTCCTCAGTTTCCCTTGCCTTCCTCTTTCTGTTGAGGTTTCCTCTTATTGTTGCTTCTGCTGCCTTTAACCAGGAAGGCCCCACATTGCTCCCTTTCTCTTGCTCAAACAGACCTTTTAGGGACAATGAGAGACATCCTATCCATGGGGATGCGGGATCCGAGTCTTTGGCTGAGTTCTAGCACTTGCTAGGAGCATGGGTCCTTCCATGCTACTGAGTTCCCCAAAGGCTTCGACACAGGTGCTATTATCTGTCTTGAACACACAACATGGTGGCTCCGTCGTAGATGATCCGCAAACATCTGTTGATTGAATGAACTTGTGACCCTCATTTACAGATGAGGAAGTGATCTCAGAGAAGTTAGGCAACCAGTCCCAATATACAGAGCCACCTCTAGGGAGTGTGACCACTGCCGGCCTGGCCTGCAGTGCTCTTTGGAGTCAGGGTGCCTCTGATGACCCCAATCCTCTCAAGCACTCATCCCCAGCCCTTTCCTGTCACGATTCCTTCTTGTCACAGCAATCCGACTTCTCCCCATAAGAGGGCTGGCTTGTGTCCCCTGTAGATGTTTCTGATTTGGATGAGAGGTAGAAGACTGTCTGGGGTTTCTTTTTTATCTGTCAGCTTCCTGTATGAAGTTCCTGTTCAGGGTGTAAGTTCCCAGGGGCCCCTGCGTGGATCCTGCTCCTGGCTGGCCTCCCGTCTCTACTTGCCATGTCCTACAGGTCCTGGTCCTCAGCTACACAGAAGACACCTTGACCCCCAGAAAGCAAAGCTCTCCTGCGTGTGAGAACAGCACTTGAGATGTTCTCTGTGTTTCTGGCTTCTTCCTCTCTTTGCCTTCTTACGCTTCCTACCTTGCTTTCTGGTCCAGCTTGTGTCCCTGCTGTGGATTAGTTTGCTCCTAGGAGAAGGTGCAACGTGAAGGCAGGGCAGAGTCTTTGACAGCTGAAGGGGTGAAGGGAGCAGCGTTAAGAAAGGATGTGTGAGTTTTCAGGTACTGTGGAGCAGCTTTTTGGGGAGCAATCAGCTCCTAGAGCTCCTTTGCTGCCTGGTGCACTTGGGGAAGTTTGAGGTATGTGCTCCTTCTAGAGCCCCCGTCTGGAACCCACCCAGGCTTGCTCTAGATGTTGAGAGGCAGGATCAGGGTGGGGAATACGTGAGCTTAGGAACATTCAGAGAAATGACTCTCCAGGGTGTAGAGGGGTTGTGGAGGGATGGTGGACATGGGTAAGCCTAAAACAGGTCCCTTTTTGGTTACCCCGAGGGACTTGAGGGATCAACCCTCCAAGTCCCTGTGGAGCACAAGGGAGATGGGACAGTAATTAATGGCTTAGATAGTTTCTAAATGTCTCTACAAAATATGCATTTGAGTAATTTAAACATTTAAATAGTATGAATAGCAACAAAACATAGACATATTCATTTTGAAGAGAAGTGTATATTTGCAGGGCATGGTGGTGCATGTCTATAATACCAGCTCTTGGAAGGTAAAGACAGGAGGATCAGGAGTTCAAAGTCATCTTTGGCTGTATAATGAGTTCAAGGCCAGGCTGGGCTACTAGAGACCTTATTACCCCCCCCCAAAAAAAAAAAGCAAAAAGAAAAGCAAGGTAAAGGAAAACTGAGGATATCCGGAGCAGGAGGTGGGTAAGGCCTTCTTTGAAGAGCAGGGTAGATGCCCCTAGACCAAGGCTCTGGGCATCAAGGCTGATACCAGACACCAGTGTATCTCCTCTATGCTTCTGCCCAGAAGACCTGGGCTCCTACACCCCATGTGCCCTGGTCCGGCATCTCTGTCATGCCCTGTAGCTAGGCTCTGGCTGGGGACACTGAAGGTGCTTCACTTGGGGAAGGGCTGTCTTGGCACCTAGGGCAGCTTGGTATCCTGGTATAAGGAGCAGACTTGGTATTACCCATCATACCCGCCTGGTGTGATAAGAATCGGTGACAACGGGGCCTGGAAGGATTGTCAGTTCTGTTAACATCTTCACTGAGCAGTGGGAGCCAGAGCTCTGGAAGACCCACTTCCCACAGTTGCACATGACCTACTACTATTTCTGCAGGGAGCACTTGTGTGTTAGGATGAATCATCCAGACCCACCTCGGGGGAGTTTCTATTCCTGTAGACACCTGAAAGTCACAGCACACATGATCTATACAAATAGCCTGGTCCTCCATCCTCTCAGGGCCCCCCGACTCCTCCTGCTGCACCTGCCAGGCTGTATTTTCACCAGCCTTTCCCAATTGCCTGGAATGTTCAAGGGCTCCTGCTGAGGGCCCTGCAGGACCCACGGGCATGGCTCAGCCATCATTAGCACAGATGATGCACCCCCTAACCCCCAAGAAATCTCGGTGACTTTCCTTGAAGCCGTACATGTACCTGCGATGCATCCCACGGCTGGATTTTGGGGGACTTCCTCACATCCATGTCCTAAATATGAAGGCTTCAGTAACCCCTCCTGTCTGTGGGCAGCAACTCGTCACCCTGAACCCCGGAAGTGCTGAACGTTGTGGTGGACTTTCTTTGATGCTCGCTGCACCTCTATGATGCTCTGCAATGGCAGGCGTGAGAGATTTCCTCCTTTTCCAAAAAAATTTCCAGGATCCTCCCCACCACCACCCCCTACACACTGATTTTTGGCTTTTTATTTGTTGGAAGCTGGATGAGTGTGTATCCAAGAAAAGCCCTGGCTGAGCCTCTTCCTGGAGATACAATCTATGTGACAGATTCTATGGTTCTATTCAGAGGGAGATGGACCCCAGCCCCAGAGGAAGAGCCCCTAGGCCAGATAGGCTGAATTTGGAGTTTGGGGAGCCTCTGGCCCCACCCCCGAGGAAGTTCAGACCTAGGCAGGGGAAGTGGCACAGCCTCAGAGCAGACAGGTGGCCCAGCCTGGAGAAGAAATGAAGAAATGACACCTCACAGCTCGGTCAGCTGCACCGGACCCCCGACAGGTAACAGCCTCTGGACCGATTAGGGAAACTGAGGCATAGCCCCTCTGACCTGACTCTGTTTTCATGGGCCACAGGAGGTGTTCCCTGAGAACTTTTATGGGTCTGTGCCCTGTCCACATCTACCCTGGCTCAACAGGCTGTCCCAGGAGGGGCAGGAGGAGCCCCTGAGTGGACTCTGTGACAGCAGCAGAAGCAGGCAGACCCTGTTTGTCCCTGATAATAGGTGACATTTTTCTACGAACCCTCAACTTCCTCCTGATCTGAGTCAGGGTTGCAGGTCGGCTGGAGAAGCTCCCCGTAGGCAGCCTGGGAGCCCTCCCCAGCCAGCTTGGTTTGCGTGCCACCAACCTCCATTGGCCCAAAATCTTATCGGGAAATCACCAGGTTCCCAAGATTACATATTCATAGAAATCATCTTGCAGCCCCTGAACAGGGTCCTTGTGGCTCGCCACGGGTGTGTGTGGGAGTCGAGGCTATTTCTCAAGGGAGTCGAGGTTATTTCTCTAGCCTCAGTTTACTTCTCTGCACAATGGGATGGTATTGATCTCCTTACAGGGCTCTTGAGGGCAGTAAGTGATAGTGTCTACTGGCCTCCTGGTAAGCAGCTCTGACTGCTGTCCTGTAACTGGCCTGATCTTGAACTCTAGCGAAGTGTCTCTTGGAAAGCCTGGGAGGAAAAAGTCACCAGCATTTAAGACAGTGAAAATTCTAGATACTTCCTCGACAGTGAGAACACAGGTCTGAAAATGTTCTCTGGATTCTCCTGGGCTTGGTTTTGTGTTGCCACAGGTGGAGGAGGGGGAAAGTAGTGAATGAAGTGTTACCCACAGCTCACTGGGAGGCTTGGTTTGCCTGAAATTCACCCCTCAAAGGGAGGACCCGTCACTGGAGCTGCAACAGATTAGGTCTGCCTTCCTTCCCTCCCCATCTCCCTTCTCTTTTCCTTCTTTTACACGTCCTTTCATTTAAAATAAGACCTTCTCAAGGACCAATTTTTATGAGGCTTGGTGAAGAAATAGAAGACATAGTCTTTGTCCTGGGACACTAGGGACACTCTCCTTATAATGATGACTGACTCCTAATGGTTCCCACTTGGCCACAGACAGGAAACCCCAATGGGATGACCAAGGTGGACTTCATGTGAGTCCCAGCTGGTCTATCTGAGCAGACCCTTGAGCAGCTCTGAGACTCAGTACCCTCACCTTTTAAATGGACACAGTGATAACTCCCAGGCTGTGCCCTCCCCTCCATGGAGTACTTAGCACACAGTCACATGTCAAGATCCTCCACTCTGAGTCCCTCTCTAACCCCAGCAAGCTCAGCAGCATCCTGGCCGAAGGGACCCTCTGCCCCTGCTTTACCTTAATGCCTCTCTTGCGTTGTGATCCCAGAAGCCCAGCTTGGTCACAGATAAGGAATTGTTCCCAGATCAGCGAGGAAATGAAATCTCCAGTCAAGGAAAGATATTCTCTGTAAAATAGGAAGAAGGTCCTTTACAGAATGCATGCCTTTCCCGGGACCAGGAACGTCATCAAAGGATGATAGGAGACTGGGTGGCATCCACTTAGAGAATTTTAGAGTTCTCCTCGCCTGTACCCTTGGGCTGGCTCTCCCATGCTCTGGGGTGCTATCTTCGCCGTGGCCCCAGAGCAGAAGGTCAGCACAGATGAGTGAGTTGTCATGATGGGACAGAGGTCACCCTTGTGGTCTGCAAGCATTCGATGCTCTGGTTGCCTGTGAGGTCTGCAAAGGCCATAGGGGAAGGAGGGCTGGGTGGAGGGGCTTTCTTCAGCTGCACAGATGCCCACTCAGCCTACTGAGGTGGCTGCTGGAACCCGGACTGTGTGGCAGATGATGACATTCTCAACACAGGGCCCAGAATGCAGGGGCCTGGCATCAGCAGTGAGGTCGGATCTAGGTGCCCAGGGCCTGCCCTCAGAGAGAACCACTGGAGGACTTGAACCCTGCACCCGAGGCTCAGTGCTTTTCACACGGTGGGGAGTTTTCCTCCTCTTCATTAAACTTTATGTTGAAAGATTCCGTTTCAGGGTTACAAACAAATGAAAACGCCCTCTACAAAGGCCCTGTGGTTTTTGTGTGTTCTTCTCATAGTGCTCTGGGTACGCAGGTCTCCTTTCCTGCTTGCACACCTCTGGTGGCAGGGAGCTCCCTGGGTGTGTGTGTTGGGGGGGGGGTCTTCCCAGAAATGCCAGTAGCAAGACAGATCTGAAGTACCTGGAGTCCATTCCTCTCCTGGCCCCAGAAAGTCACACTGTAGATGCCCTGGGCCTTGGAGGAAGTTTTGCCCTTTATGACTTAGGAGCCACAGCCAGCCAGCTTTGGGGCCCAAGGTGACCAGAGCCAAGAAGGGCCACTGAAGTCCCCGCTCCTCTTTTAAACTGTATCAGGGCAGCCTGAATTCATCCATGTCTCACTTTCCTGCTTATAGGAAGGAACAGGTAGAAATTCCTCTTTGCAGCTGTAACTTACACCCGTGTTCTGTGTGTTTGTTCCTTCCCAATATTTCAGCAACATATTTCTGACTTGACCTTTGACTGATGTCACTTAAGAGATATTGCATGAGAATGCCTAGAAAAGCCTTCCCAAGTTGTTGATATCAAGGGCCTGACGACGAGGGGCTCAGACTCATGAGTAGCCATTTTCTTCAAGATCTGGGACAGAGGACTGCAAACTGGCCTTGGCCTTGACTATGTGCCTGGTCTCAGGAGTGGGATAAGTTTTGTGCAAGTCCTTCCTGTCCCTTGATTCAGGATTCCATTTCTTCACTGCTCTGCTGCTTCTCCTATGAGTCGGGCTGTCCAGAGCGCCACTTTCTCTGTCTACTTGCTTGATGACACTTTAGACAGTCACTGTGGTCTCTGAATATAGTTCTTTTTCCATTTCTGGTTACTTTCCTTTGCATTTCTGACATGGTCCCATCACGCTTCTTTGCTCTGCTCATTGGAACGTCAACTGAGCATTGCACGTTTTCATTCTTTATCATAATTCTTCTCGTTGCGGAGTTCCCGTTACCCCAGCGATTCTTTTTACTAAAGCGTGTTTCCACATTCCCTTCTTTCAGAACATGCCAGGTGCCTGAGAAGTAAGAGGTTCAGCTCTCGGTTTACTCCATCTAGGCCTTTTCGTTTCTCTGTGTTTCTCTTTAAAAAAAAATTTAAAATTTTTTATGGACAACCTCCATACAGATAGACAATATAGCACGATTTCCCATGTTTCTTATTGACAAAAGATACTTGGATTTTTTCAAATGGACGTGCCTTTTCAAAAGGAATGTTAATATTAAAGTTCGTTATCGCATGTGTACAAACCCCTGTGAGGTTGTCCCTTTGCTTGCTATATTGAGACATTGCAGTCTTTTCGATTTCAGTTTCTATTAATTTTTCTCTTCCTTTTGTCTCTTTAAAGTAGATAAGATCATTTAACTTAAATATCAAATTGAAAAATAGTGCAACTATAACTTCTACCTTTATTTCTTTTAATTGCTCACCAAAGTTTAAGAGAATTATACTTTTGATATCATTTATTTTCACCTGCTTTTTATTTATTTTTAAGACTAGGGCTATTATGTAGCCCAGGCTAGCACCCATCGAGATTTTCGTGCCTCAGCCATCTGGGTGTTGGGTTCTCAGTGTATACCACCCACCTGGGTATTTTTTGAAGTTATTTTTAAGTTCATAGATGAAATTCTCATTGGTCTGTCATCACTTAGTGGAATCTTCTTTCTCACTTGACACTGGATGGTGGCTTCATACCTGGCTGTCACATTCCTTAGTTGCTGTGTCCTTAGGTGGTCATTGCCGACTCGGCAAGGTCAGCTGAGCAGTGGGTCCTTGAATGCATTTCTTTGAATTTTGTGTAAACCTCATACGCCCCGGTCGTGCCTCAGCCCACGCCCACACTTCACTTTGTTTCTTTGACATTATAGGAAAAATCAAAAGCAACTCTTAATCGTTTTATTCCCGGCATTTAGCAGAATTTTACAAAGAATCTTAAGTTGTTTTTATTTTTCAGATTTTATATGCTATGGTGTAATTGGAAATATTCATAAAAACTAAGAGATAAAGACAAAGCATTTAAAAATCACCATCTGACTACTAGAATTCAACGTTGTTTGATATATGGAAATTTTTTTCTAGGTTTTTCTTTCCCTCTATGCGTGGGTTTTAAAAAATCATAGTTTCAATCATTCTGAATGTATAATTCTCTAGTTTGTGGGTTTTTATGTAACCTAGTCAGCATAAACATAACATTGAAAAAAATTTCCATTGAATTAATATGCCCCAGTGAAATTAACCTTTTCTTGGCATTTAAATATATCTATGTATTTTTTTGCTATTAGAAAAAAATGCCCAAGGATATTTCAGCACACAGTTTTCTTTTACATAAATTTAAAGTCTAAAATTACTAGATGAAAGGTTAATGTGATTTTATAGCTTATGATATAAATAACTAAATCTCCATAGCTGCATGTGTTCATCAGTGCACTACTGATGGTTCCATAGAGTCCTTGCTGGTTTGTCAAACTTGAAAAGCAGGCATTATATCTCTCAGTAAACCCTCTCCTGGGAATGTTTTATGTCCCTTGCTCGTTTGGTGCCTGTCGTCTCGGAGAGAAGAACATTATTTATCACATACACTGGTTGAAGTTTGTTTCCTCTAGTAGATCATTTGATATTAATTTTTTAAACAAAAATAAATTTTCTATTCTTATGCAGTCAAATATGGCCTGTTCATTTTGCTCTCCGTCTCTGTCTCTCTCTCTCCTCTGCCTCCCTCTCTCTTTATTTCTTTCTCTCCACCCTCCCTCTTTCTCTCTGTATTGGGGATTGAACCCAGAGCCTTGTCTTTTCCTTTTTTTAAAAAAAATTATTTGTTTATTTGCAAGGGGAATGAGGGGGAGAGAGAACACCAGCGCTTCTTGCCACTGCAAACAAATTCCATCCAGATGTGCCACGTTTTCACATCTTCAAACTCAACTGTCATCAGGCTGTGTAAGCAAGTGCTTTTAACCGCCAAGCTGCCTCTCCTCCAGCCTCACTCTTTTACTTTTCAATTATCCCTAATTCACGGAGAGCTTTTCCTTCTCGTCGCTTTTATAAACAGATCAACCCTTAAATGCTCATCTAGCTTTTCTCTGGCTTGATATTATCAAATGCAATTCCTTAATCAATTTAGAATATTTTTAGTTATTTGGTATGAGATGAAGGCCCAAGATAATTCTTATCCCCAAAGTGTTCACTGGTAGTTTCAACTCATTTCCTTTCTATTATTAATTTTGTATCTTATTTCCATTAAGTGTCTTTGTATATTAGCTAGGATTTCTCAGTGTCACTGTCTGCTTTCAACAGAATGCCTTTATTAGTTTACCATTAAATAAAGAGTCTCAAAAATAAATAAATAAATAAATAAATAGTCTCTCTTCACATATGAGGTATGTGTGTGAGCAGGGCATGCTTTTTCGTGTATAAGAAGTACATCCTATTCCTCTGTGGAAATAACTTTCATGAACCACCACATATTGATATAAGATGGCTTTTCATTTCTTTGCTCTAATGATGATACCCAATATTAACAGACTGCATAACATCAAAACTATTTATACTTCCACTGTAGATTTGATTTAGTCATGACCATTTATAATGTCCATGCACTGAATTCTACTGGTCATATTTTAATTAGGTTCATTGCACATATACTCACAAGGACTTGTTTTTCTCTTTTGGGCCACACATGTCAAGTTTGGGGGGCAGAAATTTATGACTATTATCTTATGTTCTGAAATAGTTTAGAACATATGGGAATTATCTGTTCTTAAAACTTTATAGTAAGCATCTTGCTAGTTTCAGAGCAATCTTGGATGACAGGCTCAGCTTCTCTCATGACGACTGTCCTAACAAATGTTTTTACTTCTTGTGTTCCTTCTGGTCAACTATGTTTTGTTTGTAAGTCGCCAGAGCATCAAGGTTTTGAAGTGCCCAGCACACAGGGACAGGGTTTCTTATTACCATTCTCTCCTCTCCTGTGTAAAATCCTTTCAGTCTGTTTTTTGTGACCTCAATGGACAATCATATAAGATATGTGTATCGCTTAGTTCCTGCTTCCATTCCCTTTCTAAATGCTCAAGCGGAGTGGAGTGCTTAATTTGTTTACCTAAGTTTCCTTTTTTACCTTCAAGAAATAAATGAAAGAAGCCAGAACAATGCATTCATCTCAGAATAATTTTGGCTGCACCCTGTGAATTAATTTTTC
>PVHP010043593.1:0-14376 GCA_004024765.1 Zapus hudsonius
CCCAGGGGTCCCTGTGCTCTCATCATGCCATTCAAAGGCAAAGATGGGTTGACTGCTGGGTACCAGGCCTATGCTAAAGAATGCATCCTTTAGATCTAGAGTGGTATACCAAACATGAGAGGGGGACTCAACAGTGTATAATGGTTAGGAACAGTAGGGTGAATATCCTCGACTCTTTTATTTACTTCCCTTAAATCCTGAACAAGCCCGTAATCCATTCCCCCAGGTTTCTTTATAGGGAGAAGTGGGGTATTCCAGGAGGAACAGCAAGTTTGCAGTATTCCAGCCTCTAGGAGATGGTTAATGTGACGGGCAATTCCCTTTCGTGCCTCAAGAGACATGGGATACTGACAAACCTGAATAGGCTGGGCTGAAGCCTTGAGTTCCACTATCTCTGGAGCACAGTGTGCTGCCAGTCCCATCCCCGCTATTTCTGCACAGGCCTGGGGGAAGGTATGGATCTAATAGGTCATTTCTTGGGGCCATGCATCTAATAATGGGGGACCCTGTGTAGCGAAAATGTAATGCTCATCTGCTAGAGACATAGACAACACTTGGAGAGGCTGTCCCTTGCCATCCATCACTTTGATGCCATCTGGTTCAAAGTGAATACGAGCCTTCACCTTCGATAACAAATCATGCCCTAAAAGAAGAGCCAGACATTCAGGGATGACTAAGTAGGAATGAGTCACCTGGTGCCTGCACAAATCTACCCGATGCTTACTGGTCCATCGATATGCCCTGGATCCAGTCGCTCCCTGCACTAGGCCAGTCTTTTGGGATAAGGGCTCAGTGAGTTTATTGAGAAATGAATACTGGGTGCTGGTGTCAACCATAAATCCCATTGGCTTCCCCTCCATGCACACTGTTACCCAAGACTCGGGGAGGAGATCCGAGTCCCGTCCCCTCTAATCATTATCCATCCCTGCCATCAGAACTTGGGCATCCTTGCCAGATCTGTGTACCTGTCTTTGTTGTCCCTGATGTTTAGGGCATTCTCTTTTCCAGTGCCCATATTTGTTATAGTAAGCACACTGCCTTCTCTCTAGTTTGGGTCTGGTCCTAGGGGGTCCAGCTGGTATAAATCCAGTACCAGCAACTATTTGGATGCCTTCCAACAAAATCTTAGCCATCTCCTTCTGTTGTCTCCTGTTCTCCTTACTCTGGTGTTCTCTGTCCTCTTTTTGAACCCTCTCCTGGAGTTCCTGATTTTCTTTTCTAATTCTGTCCTCCCTCTCCACTGGAGTCTTATGAGTATTGAAAACTCTCTCTGCCACTTTCATCAAATCATGAATGGTCATTTCCTCAAGTCCCTCCTGTTTGTATAGCTTCTTTCTAATATCTGGGGCTGCCTGATTTATGAAGGACATTATTACCACTGACTGGTTTTACTCTGCCACTGGATCCAAGTGGGTGTACAGCCTATAAGCATCATAGAGGAGCTCGAGAAACCTGGCTAGACTTTCATTCCCCCCCTGCATTACTGCTTTCACTTTCCCCAAATTGGTGGGGCGGTGTGCTGCCACCCGGAGACCTGCCAAGAGTCTGGCGGTATATACGGAGACTCTCCCTACCTTCCGCATTCCCAAAATCCCATTTGGGACTGTTCAAAGGAAAACGTTCATCAATCAGGTTTGTCAGGGTAGTCATCCATCTGTTGTCGCCAGGGACATTCTTCCTGGCTTCAGTGAGGATTCGCTCTCGCTCCTCAATGGTAAACAAAATTTTGAGTAAGTGTTGGCAATCATCCCAACTGGGACTGTGAGTGTGCAGAATAGATTCAAACAGATCAGTTAGACCCCTAGGAGGATCCGATCTGAGTCCCCATGCTGGCCCTGTCGGGGCCCGGGCTGCAGATGGAGAGGCAGTTGAGTGGGGGCATTCTGGGAGTTCCGCCGCATCGGGCAGCTGCGGTAGCGCTGTGGCCGCATAGGGCAAGGGATTTCCCTCTAGATCTAGCAGAGATGGGTAAAGAGCCAATTCTTCCTGCAAAATGGACTTCCCAGGTGGACTAGTGGGTTCTGAGGCAGCGACACCTGGCTGAGGAGGCTTGGGGCTAGCCTTAGTAATTGCCAATATCTTGAGAGGTTCTTTCTCCCTATCATGGATGAAGGGTTTAGCCACGAAGGGGGATTTTCTATTAGGGCCTGCCATACCAAGCTATAAGGAAACTGGTCAGGATGGCTCTGGGTAGCATGTCGTTTGATAATATCTCAGACCTTTGCAATTATGTCCAGAGAGAAGGTTCCTTGCAGTGGCCATCCTACATTAAAATTTGGCCATTTGGCTGAACAAAGGGAGTCAAACGTACCTCTTTTCAGCTCCACGCCATAATTGTGCCCTCTGGTGCGGACTTCGGAAAAATGACTCAAGAGGAGTGTCTTTAGGGTAACCTGAGTTTGTCTCATAGTGAGCAAAAGGAAGGAGAACACAAGAGAAAAGAGAACAAAAGACACAATACAGGAAGAAAAACAGATTCACTCAGGACTCTCCCACATCCACCGGCCGGTCAGCCACACGAATCTCACAGGTTTAGTGTCATTCACATCACTCACACCCAGATCAGGATCCTTACCAGAAATTAGCCCAAAAGGTGTCCACTGAGAACATTACTTTGACTCCTGACTGTCAGGGACATCTCCCTCAGCTTCTGACAGTGGAATCTCCAGAGTCACAGCCCTTTCTTTCCACCCAGATGAGAATTCTGAACCACAACGAGACTAGGACCTCTTAGTCCCTCCAGACGGAGGTGGCCAATCCTCCTTCTGTGATTTACCTGAACCTCGGTATCAAGATTGTCTGTTCCTTGAGGAGAGGTCAAATCCCGGACAACAAGCCCCCAAATGTTGAGGTCCGAGGTCGAGCACTCCTCACGGAACAGAAGACACACACGATAATGCAAGTCACATAGCAAGGTTTATTTCAGCATGCTGAGGTCTGGGTCTTGGCTCAAAAGTTGAACCTTTGACCCAGGACCTCCCCCCCCCTTCTGCCTTCTTCACTAGGTTTTATAGGTTTGAGTTTACAGGCATGTGATATTTCATTGTTATCTATTAATTTTATGGCGTACAGGCGGCTCTTTGAGGTTACAAGCATGGGAACTTCACAGTTATCTCCTATCTTTACAAAACAGTTATCTGCTATCTTTACTAAACAGTTATCTGCTATCTTTTTATGGTCCACAGGTGGCTCATGGCCTTTTAACCCACATCCTGGCCACATCTAAATGGTCACTCTAATCTCATGGCAACCATCTGGTTGTCTATTTACAGACATTCCTTTAAACTCAGACCTTCTTTACCAGTGATGATATTTTTCTTCTGAGAAGGGAGTAGGGGGCTTTTCGTCCATCTGTTCCTTTGATCTGTCAAAGATAACTTAGATGGTGAATTGCCTGTCCCCAACAGGATCTAATGACTGGGACCAGGAATTCAGGTCTGATCAATTTTTCATGGGGTTAGGCTTCCTCCCATTCCATTCATGGCCCGTCTTACTAGGCGATGCCCACTTCTTCCTCTAGAGCTATGTGAGAGTAAGGATTTTATGATTATGATTCATATTTGGTGCAGTTTACTGTATAAGTCACCCCACTCTTCCCTCCCCCCATTCCTTCCACCCCTTTTATAGTCTCTCATTTCACCTGTCAGGTTTGCTTAGAGTTTAAACTTAACCTGGTTAGGAACTGCATATGAGGGAGAATATGCTGTGTTTGACTCTTTTTATGTGAGTTCATTAATTAGGATCTGCTCTAAGTTTGTCCACTTTTTGTTAAGTTTCATTATGTCATTTTTTCTTTCTGCTGAGCAAAACACCATCTTGTAAATGTATCACAGCTTTGATATCCATTCATCAGGGATGGGCATTTGGGTTGATTTCCATGAAAATAATTTAGGAGGCATGACCTTGGTTTGCAGCTCTGAAAGCAGCATAAGGGAAAGCATTGCTAATACTCATAGCCTAGTCTCATTTTTGTCTGCCGTCAATTTCCTTGACAAATTCAAAGCTATCTACTAATTAAAATTATTGTATACTGTAAATTTATGTGTATGACCTTTGTAATATTCTAAACAGAATTACAACAAAAGGATATTTTAATAATATCAAACCCTATGGATTTATCAAGGAAATAATTGTTTGAATGCATTCTTGAGGAATTAGAATTTGGAGCCATGGCTGGGTAATTTACTTAGAAGTAAGCATTTTTAGTAATGCCAATCATTTGAAATAGTGTAAGGAAAAGTGAAAAACTGTCTTGTTATTTTGGTGTTTTCCAGGTGTTTCTGTGTAGTAGTTTTGGATGAATTAGAGGGTAAATATTCTTTCCAGAGATTGAGCTGGAAAACTGATGAAAAAATACAGTGTTAAATTAAAAGCTCGGGTGGAAATTAATTCCTCCTTGGATAGAACAGTGCAAATTTCATTTGCTAAATCAGTACTATAAAACTAAAGGCTCTTTTATGATACTATCAAAATAACAGGTAGGAACATTTGCTGAATATGTTTTTTGATGGACAGGCTTATATAAAAATGGTCACTAGGTGATGAACATTCACCATTGATATATATTTCTAACTGTAATTTCTTACTGTAAGAATCAAACTTGATTTTAATTTCCTACTAGTCTCACTAAATATTCATTTTAATATAAAAATCATTCTTGAAAAGAATTTCAAGAGAATATCACACACTTGTTATATAATGAGGTATCATACAAAAAGCAAGAAGCCAATTTATTAATATTTTTACAAGAATAAGTGCATGAAGTAAATGAGCTTTCTGGCAAGTGTACCCTTAGGAAAATGGAGTAACCACAGCTGTGTTTTATTCGTTTAATGTAGGTGTTGGCCAGTTGGTGCTATTTTTCAGTATTTTTATGGCTCAGGTGTTCTTCTAAACATTTTAAATTCTATATTCATCATTCTTTTCAAGCCCTATTGAAATAGCAGTTATATTTTGATGAATGATTCTAGAAGGGACATGAGATATCATCCAGTGCAGTCATTTATATAGAACAGAATCCCTTTTCATTAAATGTGGACTGTGGTGATGCAGCATTATATACCAAAGATGTCTGTATTTAATATGATCAATTACACTGTTAAATACTTAATATGAAATTTATGTGTATATCTTTTGTAATATACATAAATATTACAAATTTCTCAGGGTGAAGTCATATAGTTGCAAATATGGAATTTATTTTATAACTTTGCATTAAAATCAATAAAAGTAGAACTCAGACCTGCTATAGGAAAATATTTAGCCTATAGTCCACACCTTTGTTTCATTTTAGCATTGTGGGGAAAATATTATCAATGACAACATCTTGAATAGTTTTGAAATTAAAGTACAAAAGAAAACAGAGCTCAAGAATAATAGAATTTATTTCAAAATCAGGTTAATCAAAAACATCTAGAAGTTTTATATATTTATTAAACTTATAATTTTTAAATAACATTAAAATATCATGATTTTAGAGCATAAAATATTTTATGTTAACAAATGAATAAGTGTGTGTGTGCATGCATAGGATTGTAGGAATAGAAATATTCTAAAAAATTATAATTGTGAGGATAAGAACTCTAATAATAAACTAGGAAATTCAGTGACTGAGAAAATAACATTATCAGCCAGAAATCTACATCAAGGTGGTTTACATTCACAGTGTGCATGTAAAGAACTCTTTATAACATTAGTGTCCTCTTCTGTCTCTCTACAAGATAAAATGAAAGTCAGTTCCCAGTGTTTCAGAATCTAAGCTACTATTTTCCTCATTACTGTATGAGCTTACTGTTTGCCTTTCTGTTGTGCAGATACCCATATCAAAAGTGGAACTGAATACATTTCCAGGATTTTTGTTGGTGGTCCAAGGACTCAAAGCTGAAATCTAAAGGCAGGGCTTCCTCTCAGACCTCCTGGAATATGTGACCTAGCAGTTGGACTTCAGACAGCTGAGATTCTTCATAGGGAAATCTATTAATTATTTTGGAATTAAATCAGTACAGAAGTTGATCTACTATACAATGAGTTATTCTTCATATTCATTCCTTTTAAGAGCAGTTTTCTCAATCTTTCCTCTCCTTTCCCGCTACACTTGCCTTCCTCCTTTCCCCCCTCCTCCTCTTCTCATTGTCCTTCCCACCTCCTTCTTCCTCTCTGTCTCTCTCTCCCTCCCTCATTCCCTCTCTCCCTTCTTCTCTCTCTGTCCTTCCCACTCCCCCCTCCTTCCCTTTCTCCCTCACTTCCTATATTTCTAGGTAGACCAGAGTTACAATGATACCCCTTGTTTTCTGGAACAGAATTTCTGTTCCATTAGACAGGAATATACACAGTATAGAAAGAGAAAAATGAAGGTATCCCTTCCATAACTTCTTGATCTCTTTAGCAAAGCATCATAGCATACACATAAAATCTCAAAACTGAGGAGGCTGAATTAGGAGGATCTTGAGATTTCAGCCATCTTGGGCAATCTAACAAGAATCTATACTCCCACACGCTCACCAATAGGAAAAAAATGTATGCATTTTTAAATATTGGGCACAATATACAAGGCTTTTTACAAGTTATCCTAATGGGTTCCAATTCATCCATATCCTATACTTTGCAGATGACTCTACTTCTCAACCATCAGCATTATTAGGGACAGCAGAGAGACAAGAAAGTCTTGTATCTATTATAGGCAGCCACCATGGTGTTTTACCTTGGAATGTATATTTACAATGTGGGAAATAATAGCCCACAATGAATTTTTGAAAATGAGTGTGATATGGAGAGAATGAGACATGAAGATAACCAATGTCACTGAGAAATCTTTAAGATTTTTATCTTTCTTAATTCATTTATGAGAAAGAAAGAAAGAAAGAAAGAAAGAAAGAAAGAAAGAAAGAAAGAAAGAAAGAAAGAAAGAAAGAAAGAAAGAAAGAAAGAAAGATGGGGTCAATGGGTCTGCTAGGGGCTCTAGCCACTGCAAATGAACTCTAGACACATGCAGCCCCTTGTAAATCTGGCTTCAAGTGGGCACTGGGATTGATCCAGGTGTCCCCCACAAACAAATGAATGTGTTCTCAGTGATTTATCCTCAGCTGATGGCAGTTTGGGTTTTACAACCTCACTGGAGCTATGACATTGGGGGTGGGCTTATAGGGTTATAAGCCAGCTTCCCCTTGCCAGTGTTTGACACACCTTCCTGCCATTCTTTGCAGTGCTGTGGCGGAGGTGATGTCCACCCCTCTGCTCATGCCATCATTTTCCCTGCCAGAATGGAGTCTCCCCTTAAGTCCATAAGCCTAATAAACCCATTCATCCTCAAGCCACTTTTGTTTGGGTTCTTTCTGCACAGCAACAGAATAAGTTGACTGTAACAGTTTTGTTACCAAGATGTGGGGGTCTGTTGCTGCTACAAACCTGATCTTATGGCTTTAGGCTTTTGGAAGTGATCTGAAGGAGTGAATGTGGAAGGATTTGAACCCTCATCCAGAGAGATGCTTTGAAGTGCTGTTGAGTAAAGCTTGATGGACCATTCTGGTCAGAGTTGAAAGACCTGTGTGAAGTAAGAACTATGGATTGTGAGGTTTGGCTTATGAGGGTGAGAAAGAACTTTGTCAAGTCTGTGCCAGAAGCAGTTTGTGTGAGAGGCTTGCTGCATTCTGATGCCCTATGTCCTGGGAACCTATGCAGGGTTGCTTCATGTAAAGATGGACTAGTATGAGCAGATGGAGATGGCACAGAAAGACTTTGGGCCAAATCTGCTGCCTGTTCACCTGCAATTGTTTGAGAGATTACAACCATTGAGATTGGGCCAGCTGGTCTGCATTGGAACAAGGAAGAATGTAGACTATTTGAAGTAAGGGGCCTGAATGTTTTTTTCCCCCTGGATTAACAAGTTGGTAGCCCACCTGGTTCTGGTGAATATAACAAATTCAAGAAGAGAGGGTCATTGGATTTGCAACACAGTTTTGTTTTGAAAAATTACCATCAGCAGTGTGAAGAAGGTGTGTTAGATTGTGTGGAGGCCAATGGAGCTATGAGGCTGAACTCAGGGTTGCAATGGAAAACCAATGAATTCCAAGACAATGGATGGCTGCCAAGCCAAGCTGTCAGCAATGGATGAAGTTTTCCCAGGCTGTGAGTACCCAAGCTGGAGGGGCAGAATTGAATCTCCAAGAAACTTGTTCAAATGCAATGTGATTGAACTTAGAGTTAGAGAATGAGTTTCCCTGCTTGTTTTAAATCTTGTATGCCTCATGTGAATGTTCTGTTCTATTACAAGTTTTTTGTCTTTGTTTTTTTGTATTATGGCTCAGTTGAAAGCTGTGGGGATTTCAGAGTTGAGCTGAACACATTGTACTTATATCATGTATGATTATTAGTTTGTGGGGGCCTGGGGCGGACTGTCATGATTTGATCCAGCTGTCCCCCACAAACAAATGAATATGTTCTCAGTGATCTATACTCAGCTGATGGCAGTTTGGGTTTTACAACCTCACTGGAGCTGTGTTATTGGGGGCGGGCTTATGAGGATTATAAACCAGCTTCCCCTTACCAATGTTTGGCACACCTTCTTGCCACTATTTGCAGTGCTGTGGCAGAGGAGATGCCCCCCCCTCTGCCCATGCCATAATTTTCCCTGCCAGAATGGAGTCTCCTCTCGAGTCCATAAACCTAATAAACCCATTCCTCCACAAGCCGCTTTTGTTTGGGTTCTTTCTGCGCAGGAACCAAGACCTGCTGAGGTGCTTGCTGAAGGTAGAGGAAATACAGAATGGGTAGTAGAAGAAGGTAGTTACAAATACAAACCAAGGCCACATGAGCAGTTACAAAAATTGGGCTGTAATTGCCATGAGTGTTTTGTTTTGTATTATTTGCTAAGAATGTTTGCCCATATGTATAACAATACCTTTGTTTTTCCTCTATTATGTAATTAATATTACTTGAGATTATATCATTAATATTTTATATTATATAATTATATAATATTATGTTAGTATATAATTATATAATTAATATTATTAGATTATTATACTATGCATTCCTCAATGGATCTGCCTGATATTGGGGAAGATTATGTGTTTCCGGTTGTACGTGGGATAGTTATATCATGTTGTGACAGGGTCAGGCATCTGCCGGAAATACCCCCCCCCCCCTTGAGTGGAAGGTATCTAGCTAGAGCTACGACCTAGGGGCTGATTGGTCAAATAGGAACCAATCAGCTGTCTCTCTGACTCACCTAGGAAAAACTTAATTTGACTTCCCTAGAGGAAGCCGGTCTCTCTTGCCCCACATGGCTGGGCTTCAGAGGGATCTCTGAATTCCCAGAGAGGTAAGGCCTTCCCCCAGCCCAGCTAATGGCTGAGGTGGGGGCAGGCTCCAGACCTTTTCTCTCATGAACCTCTCCTTTTCATGATGGGAGCTCCCTGTTACCTTTTCTGTTTCTGCTTATTTAGAACAATATAAGTTCTGTTAAACTCTCTAACATGTGTTTTCCCCACACTGGTGTCTGGAGAACTTTGTAACTCCCCATGTTCCCTTAACTAATAAAGTCTCCCACTATACCTTACTATCTTGTTGTCTTGATTTTAATTCTTTAACTTTATAGACAAGAGCTCAGATACTCTTTAAACTTGGGGTGCATTGAAATTTTTAATGGGGGTTATCTAAAATTCTAACCCTTCCCCAAACCCCATATCATAATCCATATCAATGTTAGGTGGAATCATGAGATTACTGTCTTCATTAGGAAATTAAGATGTAAGGAGATATGATTTGATGTCAAGTTGACAAGGGGTGGACTTGTGATGGTTAACTTTATTTGTCAACTTGACCTATGTAATAATCCATTGTAATCTTGGGCTGGTCTCTGAGATTGCCTGCAGGAAGAATTGACAAAATCCTTTTGGGATTTTGGAGAAGGGAGGAGTTCCCTTCTCCAGAGTGAGCCCTTTCCCCCTTCCAAGGGGACGAAATATAAGGAAGCGTGAGGGGAAGGAAACCCTCTTCCTTCCTCCCCAGCTGCTGGTGCTTGTTCATGACTTGCATTCGAATCCTGCTCTCCTATCGTTCCTGGACATGGGAACCCAGTTTCCTTGGCTCACATCGTGGACTGAAGAGCAGCTGTTTCCCAGGGAGCCATCAAGCTAGATTGGAACTGCTGAGGCATAAAGCCATTTGGACTGAACAGCTATTGGTTTCTTCACCTGTGGGTGTTCAGACTGCTACTGTTGGACTGTCTTAAGCTACCCAATAAATTCCCTTTTACTACAATGCATTGTGTCCACACTGTTTCCTCTAGAGAACCCTAATACACTGGGGTAATCTTAGCCTTTGCAGGCAAGTGCCTTAACTGCTGAACCATCTCTCCAGCCCCCAAGAAATTTTTGATAAGCTCATATGCAAGGCTCTAACTTCTCTAGTTTTTAATTTGAAGAATCAACTTGAAGAATCATGAGTGTGTAGATGTATGATAATTAAGAAACAGAGATAGAGTAAGCCTTCTAGATATGTAGAGATAATTCACTTACACAATAGTCATTATTATGTACTTCATCAAAATTAAAATTTTCTTCCTTTTCTTCCAATATGTGAAGTCTATGCATAATTTTTGAAAGAGCTCATACAGACATTTTCTGTTCCCACAGAGTTAGTTCATCCCATGTCTCCTGACAGCATCACACACAGAGATTGTTTGGTATCTGGGAGAAAATTGATTCCTGAGAGCCTCTTGTTGCTATTTTGGGGATTGCCTGCTGTCCCAGCATTCCTGCCAGCTGAAATCTACTAGCAAATAGTGAAGTCTGTTCATGCAGAAATTCTAGTTTTGTTTTGAAATTTCTCATTATGCAATTTTCCTAATAATTGTGAAATATTTATGGCAGTACTTTGTATTAAATTACCTGAGGGGAAAAACATTTCTTTCCAGGATAATTCTATTTAGGAGTCACTTTTTAATAGGAAAAAAAAAAAACAAACACACAGCAACAGATACCTCTCATCCCTACACAACAAAATCCCTTCCTGGAAGTTAGGTCATTATGTGAATTGCAATCAAAAGCACATTTTTTTAAGATTGTGTTTGTGTTTATATTAAATAAACTTTAA
Source organism: Zapus hudsonius (assembly GCA_004024765.1). NCBI lineage: Eukaryota > Metazoa > Chordata > Mammalia > Rodentia > Dipodidae > Zapus > Zapus hudsonius. Next base: position 11,095 of record PVHP010043593.1, read on the forward strand.
TATAATTTTAAAACAATAAATGCTAACTATTTAATGAACCATGTACTTAATAGAACCACCAGGGACTATGTATGCATTATTAATAGACATGAACCCCAACTGTGTCCTATGTTTGACAAGATTATGTTATTATATAACTGATCCTAATAAACACTCCACTAATAGCTATTAATAGTAATGCTTACTTAAAAAGGCACTTTTGTCATGTGAGAACTTGTATAGAATTCTGAAATTGTCTTGGTAAGAAATTCTTAAGACAATACTGTCCAACCAACACAAAAAGAGATCTCTTCATTTTATATCAGTACATTTATATAGACTCTAAATTTTCATCTTTCAGCAAAACTGATCTCACAAATTATGAGATACATTAAAGAATGTACTTTTTTATCTGTGCTAAGAAAGTTGATTTAATTTTTAGGTTTGAACAATCATACTTAATATAGTTATTGATATTATATTTAAGTCTTTTAAGTACATATTTTCAGTTCATATCCTTTTATTTTTTTTAATTTCTTTCCTTCTTTTGGATTATTTGGAGTTATAAAATCTTATTTTTTATTTATTTTGTTTTTGATCATATCTCTTTGAATAGATTTAAAAATCAATGTCATTGTGAATTAAATCATATTTAAATAAATCTTCATAATTGTATTTTTTCATATTTTACCTCCTCAAATATCATGTGACAATATAAAGAAACAAATTTATTTTACCTGTTCCATTATATTTTCATTATAAATATTAAATATTTAATTAGAAAATATAAAATTTTGTAATTAAGGATATATGTCAGATGGTAAATTCTGTGTGTTGCAAGCATGCAGACCTGAGTTTTGTCCCCAGAACCCATGTGAAATTGCTGTGTATGGAAGTTCAAGCCTCTAATCCTAGCATTAGCGAGGTGGAGAAAGTTGGATCCATAGTCTCCACTTGCCATGCTCTCTAACCTAATGGTTTAGTTCCAAGTGTGAGACCTTTTCTCAAAAAATAAGGTAAAGAGACAATATGTACCCCACATGCATAAAAAGGGAAATATAAAATTTTGTTTTAATATTCAAATATATTTTGAATATCTGAAGATACCAATTTGACCCAGACAGATAATTTTACTTGTTTTTCTGTTACTAGTACTTTTCTTCTAAGCTATTTTCATTTTGTATGCAAAACCTTCTTTACAAATCAAAGCAACTCTACACACACACACACACACACACACACACACACACACACACACACACACACAGAGCATGGCTTGTTTTCTTTTACCTGAGGGAGAATGTCTTCATTTCATTCATAAAGCTAATTTTTACTGGAAATAGAATTCTGGATGGGAAGACATTTTAATCACTGGTAAAAAAAATAAAAATAAATAAACCTATGCTACTTCCTTCAAGTCTCAACAGTTACTCAAATCATTTTCCTTTATAATTTTTTTTTAGTTTTGCACTTTTGACTTTTTTGAAAGATAGTTCTTCTTTGTATATGTTTATTACTACTCTGTGCGGTGTACAGTGGCATCTCTGATTTCACCTAGAACCCTCTCCCCTAAAATCATAACAAACAAATATATATTTCAATATTGCCTGGGAAAGCACAGCTGCCCTCTACTGAAGAGCCATTATTCTGTATAGTGTCATATTCAATTTTCCAGATTTCCTTTGTCTTATGTATTTAGTACTTTGATAATCATGTACTTCAACAAGTGTTTCTCTCAGTTGATTTTATTTGAAACATCACTAATAGGCTCATGTGTTCAACACTTGATTCCCATATGATGCCCCTGTTTTGGAAGGGTGTGGAAATTTTAAATGGCAAAGGCTCATGTGAAATATAGAAACGTATTCACTGGGGATGACCTTGAGATTTTATTTCTTAACCCCACTTTCTGCCCATTCTCGGCCTCTTGATTATAACATCAATGTGACCATGTACATCATGATCCACTGCCATTCCATCCTAGAATGAATCCCTTCAAACTGTAAGCCAAAACTAAAGCCTTCCCTTCCTCCATCACATTGCTTCCTGGTAGGTATTTGGTCACAGATATGAGAAAATTAAAATTATACACTGTTTTGTGGTATCTGAAAACTTCATAAGTTGATACCTTTCATCATTTTTTAACTATTGTTTTTTTTTTCAAATATTTCTCAGCACTACATGTGTTCCTTTTTAATTTTTGGCATGTGTGATTAATATATGAGGTCTGTGTGTGTGTCTGTGTGTCTGTATGTATGCTTGCACATGTGCATATGCAGGCAGTTGTATGTGGAGTTCAGAGGAAGACATGAGGTGTCCTCTACTATCATTATTTTATGATTTCTCTGAGACAGAATCTCTCACTGAACATGAAGTTGTCTGATAAGAGAGAGTTTATTTTTTATCAGTGGTGCCAACATCAATGCTATCTCAATATTGAATTTTTCCCCTTATTACTTGAGCCTTTCATGATTATCTGTATATAAAGCATTTATTAATCCTACCAGTTATATCACAGAAATTTTGAACTTTATTTTCTGGGCTGGGATCCAATTGATCTTTCTGCCTCTGTATCCTGTGGTTCTGGAGTTACAGGCATGCATGTAATATCTGTATTTTTTAATTTGATGCTGCAGACCAAATCCAAGATTTCATAATTGTACAGAAATACTTACCTGTCATAACATCTTCACAGCCCTTTTTCTTTCCTTTGGTATCTGATAGCACACTTATTAGATGTTACATTGTTTTCTTACGTTTCTGATGTATTTATTGTGTTTTCACTCAATTTTTTTTTCTCCTCCATATTCAGATTGTATAGTTTCTCTTGCTGTTTATATTTAATGATTATTTCAGCCATCATCTCAGTTATACCATGGATACCATCTTATGATGCATATTTTCTTATTGATAATACAAAGATTAGGAGGGTCAGAGAAAGATGGCCAACGACTAGCAGCCATGCCAGCACCCTCTCAGTAAAGGTTTGAGATTCCGCCTGGTATCCAGATCCTGGTGCCAAGTCAGCTGACCCAAGGCACAGCCTCTCCCCAGCTCCCCAACCAGCCTAGACTGGGCTCCCCAACTTATTTCTTCTCCTGGAGAGTCTGGAGATCTGCTCCAACCCTACCCCAAGCTACTGCAATTGCCCAATGTCTCTTCCCTGCTGCATACTGACCTGAGACCTTGACAGCTCAGGACCCTTCCCTCCCAAGCCCCTTTTCCCCCACACACAAATTGCCTGGTCCCTTGGCATGCTCATCACACACACACACACACACACACACACACACACACACACAC
>PVHP010043594.1:0-14460 GCA_004024765.1 Zapus hudsonius
GCTGAATTCTTAGAATTTTAAAGTACAATATGCATTTCCTGCAGATTGTTAGAGTGCAGTGACCACCAGTCATCACTCAAGTGTGAATACAGAAGTGTTGATAGATACATGAAATGTTCAGTTTGAATATAAGGTTCTGATATGTAGCAATATGGAAAAGTCACAGTGATTCAATGTTTACTCTTTTCCACAAACTATGGAATATGATATTCATAATTAATGTTAACATTGCATTATGTTTTACAGTTCATACTGTGCACTTCACACAGATGAGGAATCTTTTACTCTTTGGCTTCCAATTTGGCATTATTACTACTCTTCCTCCCCATACAATCTTCTTTCTCTTTGACATGCTGGCTCCTGCCTGCTGTACCAGAAAATCGAACTCTCAGTTCTGTTTCTGTATGACTTGGGGATAGATGAACAGGCGTTGCCTTGCCTGCAGTTTATCTAGGATTAGTTGGGAGCATGAGAGTTGACCTTATAGAAACTCATGCTAAATTTTCTAGTTCAGTTTACAGGTGGCATTGAAGCTCATCAGGGCTACCACAAGCCATGGTCTCCTCTCTATTTGACAATTTTCATAAATTATTAAATCCATATCGCACAGCTTTAAAAACTGTACCTTGACAGTTCCCTGGTTAGTATCACCATGCAAACTTTCTCTTCTAAACCCCATGTCTGTATATCTATTGATCATATCTGATTATCATTCCTTATAGTCTCTTATTTTATTTTTATTTACAGCATAGAAGATATGTTTTATTGTTTAGAAAAGTTTAAAAATTTGAATTGCTTTTCAAAACTTTTGTTTCACAAGACTATTGAAAATGGACTATATCTTTTCATTTTACTGTCCACTTAGACGATGTTAAGTGAACAAATTTCTACTAGACATCATACAGGACACTGACTTCAGAATGAAGAAAACACTTCACAGAAAATGCCTTAGTATATGAGTGAGTTTATTGGGGTTACTTAAAGTAGTATGGATAAGGAGCTATCTGGAGCATGGGTGTCAAGGAAGCTGTATCACCTAAAGCAAGCAAACTAGATGAAATGTTCTCAGTCCTTACTGTAGAGTGATGAACAATACTTGTAATTTATGGATTACATCAAATAAGTTACATACATTTGAAATTATATTTGTAGAAATTAATATTTTGTTTGCTTATTTTCTTTTTTAAATTTATTTTTCATATGCCTATTTTCTGAGAAAACTTCTCACATGATGCATTTTTTTAGAAAATTTTTTATAGCTATGGCAAGAAATCCTAATTTCCATATAGTTAACTAAATTATTTCATGCTTATATTACTGGTAAAAATAATGGGCTTCATTATTTTTCAACATGTGTAAAATATCACTTCTCTCTTGTCACCTTTATTTTTAATCAATAAAATTGCAAATACTTACCTGATATAACATGTTTTAAATTATGCATGCATTGTGAAAAAAACTAGATCCAGCTAATTAGCATATATATTACATAACATAATTAGCATTTTGGTGGAAAGAACACATAAAGTATACTCTAAGCAATTGTCAAAAATGCAATGTGTTATGATAGCTCTAGTTATTACATTGTGTACTAGGTCATTTGAACTCATTTCCCCAATGTAACTGAACTTCTGTATCCTTGACTCAACATCTCAACACCTGCTTATCACCCAGCTACTCTTATTCTTTCTATCTCATAAGAGTTCAGTTTTCTTAGACTCAACATATAAGTGTGATCATGTACTATTTGCCTTTATGTGCGTGGTTTATTTCACTTAACATAATTTTTGTAGGTTTTAAGAGTGAGCTTTTCTCAGCTCTGGGCAGGCTTAGCTTTAGGGCAAGAGTGCCAGACACTCAATGGGTACCAAAACTCCCCAAACCATTGGTTCCTGAGTTCATTGTCTTGTGACCTGCAAAGAATGAGGAGTACAGACTCTACTGAAGGGGATGCTAACCAAGGGTTCTTTATAAAAGAAAGAGACAGGGAAGCAGAAAAGCTCTCAAGATGGATGAGGTCCAGAGCAGGTAGCCATGTAGCAGTGAATTGGATCAGGGATTATAGGCCATTGTGGATGTAAAATAGATATCATGTTAGCTTGTTGGCTTGGTTAATTTGAATGTATATGGGACTCCTGATAGGGTGATGGCTTTATACCTTTGAGTACACATAGGAATAGTTTGGATTGGACATGTGTAGGAGTAAATCAGATAGGTTTCTTTGAATATATAGTGAGGGTGGGGCTCCTGATAGAGTGAGTTAGACAAAGGAATGGTTACTTTGGATGTGTGGTCTATGCTGGCCTCCCAGTAAATAAGCATGAGATCGGGCTTTTTGGATTTCAGTTCTCAGACTGTGCTCTCAAGACTTATAAAATTTCTGTGCTTGCTGATTCTGTCAGGTCATATATATATAGCTGTTTATTCTTTTGGGGCCGGTAACCCTAACTAGAGTTCTAAAAATCGGGGGCTATGTTACTCCCAACTGCTAATCATAATGCTGTCTAGGTTCATCTATGTTGACACAACTCACTCTTTTTGAGCTGTATTTTATGTCTTAGTTATTGTGAATAATGTTGTACTAAACATAATAATGCATATATCTTTGTTATACAACTTTTTAAAATGTATACTCAAAAGTAGAATTAGTAGATCACATGGTAGTTCCAATTTTAAATTTTAATATGCATAAAATTTTCTTTAAGGGCTAAGAAAATTTATATTTCTACCAACAATGAATCAGAATTGAATTTTTCTCCACAACCTTTTAGATACTTGTCATCAATTTATTTTTTTACAGTATGGAATATATTTTAAAATGAAACTACTATGACCTTTCCATTACTAGTATTATAGTAAACTTTTAATAAATGAATACGTTTTAATAATCCATGTATCAAAATTGTCTCTAAGAAATGGTTTATTAATTGATAATTCATAATAGACTTTTGCATATTTTTACCATAAAGTTAATTTTATTTTTGAAAATATGTTTGTTTTTCAAGGAGAGAAAAAGAGCATTTGGATACAGCAGGGCCTCTTGTCACTGCAAACGAACTCTGATGTATGAATCATTTTGTGCATCTGGCTTTATTGGTTACTGTGGAATTGAACCTGGGTGGCAAACTCTGCAAGAAAGAACCTTTAACCACTGAGCAATTTCCCCAGCTCAAGCTCATTTTAAATATGCTTTCCTAAATTTGTTAATACCACAGTATTTATATCAAAGTTAATTTTTATCATCAATATGATCATTACTGCAGTTATAAAAGCAACCAGGAATCCGTCTATCATGACTCTGAAAATAATCAAATTCAATGAATGCTTAGTAATGCTTTTCACTCAGAAATTGTTGGTATATAAGGTTATAACATATATTAATCTTCAAAAGAATTCAGAATTTGTAGTCTTATATGCAGTATAAAACTAATTCTATGAATTTAATTATTAATTTGACACGACCACTTTATAACTCTATGAGATCAACTACAAATTGTCAAGAGGTTAAATTAAGTAATTTCATTCAATGGAAACCACCTCATAAATAATTCTAGTTTCTGAGTGCATAAATTTAAAAATTATTTTAAGAAATAGCTTTATCTTTTCAGTATGTTTTAAGCACCAGTAAATTATTAGAAAATTTGGAAGGTAAAATGTCATAATTGTTTCATTGTAGCATTCCAACATGCTAATTTGAACACTTCAGAGATAAAAATTAACTTTATATTTTGCTGAAATGGTAATTTTATACCTGGTGACATTCATTCTTTGCTACTTCAGAATGGAATATAAACATTTTTAGTGTGTCTCTATTGAGTATTAATTATAAGACCATATACAATTTTATCTCCACTTAGGCATCTGGCATATCTGTTTTTGTTTAAATAATTAAGATTTTGACATGTTTTACTTACAATGCATTTTATTTCCCTTTTGAATTGTTACTTTCTGTCTGCACCTTTTACACTTCATAATACCTACAGATCTCTTATAATGAATTTGAATCAAAAAGATATCATTTAATTGTTGAATTCACAATACAGAAGCCATGCAATATGAATAGAGTAATCAAAATTGTATTTAAATATTTGCATGTCATACATTTTAGTCTAATTATAGACAGTTCAGTTATCTTTAAGCGAGATATTTGCCTTGTGACTTAGCATTAAAATATCTTTTCTTAACTGTTTTTACGTTTAAAAATATGACTGCTTTCAGAAAAGTAGACAAAATGAACACAAGTAATGGAGTTTGTCTGCTGTCCTGCAATGGGTGAACCTGTCACTCTCTGGAATCCTCGTGCCCTGTTTGCCTCTCCTGCTCACTCAAGTGTGCCTTGCCACAATGCATGAGTCTGCTGCTTTCTGGGCACGCTACTGTATCATGGGTCGATTCCCATTTTTCTACCCCTTGTGAGCCCCTTCCACACCATGCCACAGCTCCTCCCCCTATGTGTTCCCTCCCATGCTGTCTGTATTTCTCACATGTGAGCCCACATTCCTCGCTGTAACCTTGTGAGTCCAGGCATTATTGGCCAATGGAATATCTCTAGAAGGTCCAATCCCAACACAAAACAGTGAAGACAGTCCCAAGAGGGAATTTTATAGCTCCTTATGCATACACTGAAAAAAAAAGTAATACAAAAAAACATGGAAACATATCCCTTCCAAGGGTGCCCATTGCCATAGTAGAGGCCTCCCATGAGAATGACTTAAGGGAAAATTTCAGACAATGAATTCAGTAGCATGGTTATGATCAGTATGTGCAAAGAACTTAAAGAAGACATGAATAAATACATGATAGAAATTCAAGAGAGGATTAAAAAAATAAACTAAAAGAACTCAACAGATACCATGAACAGATTCCAAAATGAACTTGAATGAACTGTAGAAGAACACCCACACACCCACACCCACACCCCCCACACACACACAGGGCTAAATGAAATGAGGAAGTTAAACCAAGTTCTGAAAAGGAATTTAATAAAGAGATAGAAATGCTGAATAAAAACCAAAATTAAATGAAATAAGTTCTAAATATCCTTGGAAAGCCTCACCAATAGAATAATGATATGGATGGCAGGATATCAAAGCTTGAGGACCAGGTAGATTAAACAAATCAGGTAGCCAAGCTCAATGAAAAGTTCAAAAAATATGAATAGAGCATGAGAGATACTATGAAAAGACCAAATCTACAAAAGTTGGCATAGGAGAGGAGCTTCAAGATGAAGAAATAGAAAATAATTTCAGTAAAATTATAGAAGAAATCTTCTCCATCCTAGGAAAAGTGATATATATAGAGGAACAAGATGCATACAGAACAGCAAACAAATAAGATCATCAAAGAAACACCTACATTATATTATAGCCAAAAAAATAAACACACAGAAAAAGAAAGGATACTGCGAGCTGTAAGAGAGAAACAAGATCATACAAAGATGAGCTATCAGAATACCATCTCAGTCGGTAGAAACTAGAACCAGAAGAGCTGGAGATGTTGGGTTCAATGTATAAAGAATTACAGGTGCCAGTCCAAACTACTGTTATCCAGCAAAATTATCTCTCATAATACACAGAACAAAATTTCTATGATACAAAGAGACTATAGGAATTTATGAACACTAAACTAGGTCTGCAGAAGACACTAGAAGGAATACTTCCAAGTGAAGAAAGAGGTTGATGAACACTTACAAGTGGTTATAAGAAAAATCAATAATTAATGCCAAATCAGTTATTATGAAAATGAAGACCAAGAAAAGACCAAATATCAAAAATTCACCAAAATATCAGGAATTCACTCAGACCTTTCAATAATAACTCTGAATATTAATGGCAGCAATTCCCCAGTTAAGGCATACATGAACAGACTTGGGTAAGAAACAGGATCTATATTGTTTGTCTTATCTTCATGAATCTAACCTTACTGTTAAAGCTAGACATTACTGGGGGGGAGGCGTGAAAGGATGTAAAAAGACATTTCAAACAAACGGAGCCATTAAAAAAGCAGATGTTGTTATCCTAATATCTGAAAAAGCTAGTTAGAAGTGATAAAGACACTTCAAAGCTGACAAAGGGGACAATCCACCAAGAGGACATTTCAATCCTAAATATATAGGCACCAAACCCAGGCAGCACCAAATTTCATGAAAAAATATAACTAAACATAAAGTAATAGATTAACCCCAACATTTATACTCAGTGACTTCAACATTTCACTCTCTCCAATAGACAGGCTATTCCAACAAAAATTACCTAATAGATGAGTACAGAGCTTTCCACTCAAAACTATAGCATATACTTCTCAGTTGTCAATTGTCCATTATCTAAAACAGATCACATGTTACGGCACAAATCAAGTAATCATTTTCTTCCTGTCTACAGCTAATTCTTCAAAGCAGAAATATATTACCTAGGTTAGATAATTATGGACCAAAATAAATGCCTCCATTGTATCTTTATACAGATTGTGCACTATATACAAATTTATATAAATATATTCTTAAACAATAAATATACACAAGTACTAACAAAAGTATATATATATATATATATATATATATATATATATATATATATGTATCTATGTGTTTCTATGCACTTTTGTGTGTAACTATATGCACACACACACATTATATGTATAGTGTCCCAGATAGAGTGCTGGGATTAAAGGCGTGCATCACCTATCATCACTATCATAATATATGATCTTACATAAATATTTCATTATGTTTATATTATACAACCATATATGTACACATGTCATTTTCTGTATTTGTAGTTTTTTTTAAAATACCCATTATTACAGTTTGTATTTTTTCAACTCATTAGGTTTTTACTTAAATTATGTGATCTCACAATCTTATTATTAAGAAAAACACATCAGATTTTTAAAATCTTTATTATGAATAAGTATAAACATTGTATGAGCGAATCTTGTGAAGGTGTCCCCGTTTCCCTCCTCTCTCTCCTGGACCCACTGGGGTCCTTCCTCAGTGCACATACTGGATCTGTCCATAGGATAGGGGATATGGACTGCACCAGAGGTAACCAGTTTTTTGTTCTTTTTTTTCTTCCCCCTTCACACATCAGATTTTTAACTTCACACTCAAAAGAACTAGTGTCTATAGATGTAATTAAATGTTATTATTATTTATCCTTGCTTAAGACTTTCAATAATGTGATTACAATGTTTTATTTTTGTATATCTTACAATGAATTATAATTTTCTCATTTTTTATTTTCAAAATCAATAATAATATATCATCCTATATCCTTTAGGCAAAATAAAGTACCTGATGTGATATATCAATTATTTACTTTCTTCCTTGTGTTACATAATACACAAGAATTTACACCCATTATGGCTTACATAATCAATATCTGAATTATACATAATTTTGCCATGAATATTTTTAAATTTTCATATTCCTAGAGCAACACAATCCTTCAGACTTCACTATGTTAAATATTTTATTACTTTCTGCAGCCATAGAAAACATTCTCAATATCTCAGTGTTTGACAGCAGTGACATTTGCTACTGGCAGGTTGCGTGAGGAGCTCTAGGCCACAGCCATGCTGAGCTGTCTCTAACTAACTATAGTCTGCAAGTCTCAGCAACTTGTGTATTCTCAGTCTGGAACCCAAACTAAAGGAGCAGCTACTATCGGGGACATACTTTTCCATGGGGATCAGTAAGAGGGCATCATCAATTTCCTCAATGGCATGTAAAGTTTCTGCTTAGATGATTAATATGTCTGTCAAGTCATACATTAGTTGACAAAGAAAGTCTTTCAGTCAAGCCAAAGATCAATGACAAAATATTCTGCTTATATAGTGATATGAGGTCTGGGTAGAGAAGCAATAATTTTAAATGTGCCAACAAAAACTGTATAGCTTAAACCTCTATGTTTTAAAAATAATTTTCAGCCAGGAGTGGTTGCACATGCCTTTAATCCCTGCACTCTGGAAGCAGAGGTAGCAGAATTACTATGAGTTCAAGGCCACTCTAAGACTACGTAGTTTATTGCAGGTATGCCTGGGCTAGAGGAAGACCCTACTTGAAAAACAAAAACAAACAAACAAACAAAAAACAAAAATTGTCTTTATTAAAATACATCTGACAATTGATTTTTCATTTTTAAAGGGAAATGCATATTTAAATTGAATTTCTTTTGCTAATTTGTGTTTTTGGAATCTTTTTAGGCACTTTCCCCTTAGGTAGGTGGGAACTTCTTAGCCCATGGGCATTTTTTTTACCTAATTAGTTAAGAAATATTTAGGGGCTGGAGAGATGGCTCAGCGGTTAAGGCACTTGCCTCCAGTGCCTAAGGCCCCGGGTTCAATTCCCCAGGACCCACATAAGCCAGACCCACAAGGTGGTGGCCTGGTGTTCTCTCTCTCTCTCTCTCTCTCTCTCTCTCTCTCTCTCTCTCTCTCTCTCTCTCTCTGCTTGAAAATGAATAAATAAAATATTAAAAAAAGAAATATTTAGATAAACAGAGGATGCTAAAAACAATGAAAGAAAATTAAAACAAAGGAATTACCAACATATAACAGAAATTAAAATTCTTTGAAATGCTAAATAAGATGATGAAAATTGGTAAAGGACTTTGGTAAATATTTTATCATTATTTTTTCTTTACTTTTATTTTTCTTTTCCATTATTAAATTTTTATTGGGAATTTTAATACATGAACATACTGTATATTAGACATTCCCAATTCCTTTTCCTCTTTATTGTCTGTCCTATTCCATTTTGGCCCCTCCTCAGCGGGGGTCTCAGTAATTATTGAGGGGTCATGAATGCACTGGTGTGTGTGTGTGTGTGTGTGTGTGTGTGTGTGTGTGTGTGTGTGTGTGTGCAGGGGTGGAAAGAAACAATGCCTCCGAGTGCACCTTCCCACCCTGTGGCTCCTCCATCCTTTGCCCCTTCTTCCGCAATATTCTCTGAGCCTTGGAGGGTGTGTTAGAAGTCTCTTTAGAGTTGAGCTCTCAGCAGCCTCTGATCTTCTGCTTTGATGAGTTTTGTGTCTCCCCAGTGTCTCCATGAAAGGAGGTTCTCTAGCTAGCAGTGGCAGCAGAGCTCGCATTAAATCTACCACTTCCTCTGTAATGTTTCCTGGGCCCTGGTGGGTGTGATGGAGAAGACTCTTCCAGTGACAGACACTCAGCTCTCTCTTCTTGCCATTTGGATGGACCTTGGGTCTCCCCAGCATTCTCTTTTATATGTAAAAAGAAATTTCTCTAATCATGAGTGAAATTAGAAATGATCAAAGGAATAAGCATATACATGTAGAAGGCTTGTTCATGGTAATAATGTCTCCATGTTGCCAAGGAACAGTGAAATCTCCCCTCCAAGGTCTATGACCATCCAAGCCATAAGCTTCTGACTTGAATCTCAGCACCAGGCATGAATTACCTCCTACATAGTGTGCCCCATAATTTAGGTGCTACTATTACCTGGTTTGTGCACCTTGCCTGGCTGGTTGGTTTTGTCCTCTGTAGTGGTGACTTCTATAGCCAGAACTATAGCAGCTAATCAGCAAGGAGCTGGCTTCCACTTCAGTTCCAGGATGTTTTCTCAATGTCCCAGGACCACAGCCTGTGGCATCTTCATGAATTGGGTTCAGCCATCTTGTTGGTGGGTAACAAAACAAAATTGGTGGGTAACAAAGTGCTTTGTCATTGGACTGCATGTTTTGGGGGCTTTAGGACCTTCCTGACTTTACTGTGGAGGGCGACCCAATTCTTGCAATGTGACTTACCATCTACAGCCAGTGGTTTTTAGGGTAAAAGTTTCTCCATCACAGCATGGGATTTCTGCCAAATTATCCCCTCTCCCCAACCCACCCTCTCTATCTCTTTTTAAAGATAGTCAAATAACTTAATTAGATCACAAAGAAATGGATTTCTACAGTACTAATTCATGCCATCTGTAGTTTTCTGCATCCCTCCCCCTCCCCTCCTAGACCCTTCGGCCATAGTTATTCTGCTTCTTTATTTGCATGTTTACTATCACCTCTTCTGGTCCATCCCCATTCTTCTCTCCAGATCTCATCCTTGCTTCCTGACCAGTACTACTGTTACTTACTAAAACTTATAAACAAATCAATTATTTCATGTTAGGATCTGCGTATGAGATTAGGTAAAATTCAGTAGTGTTGCTGAGAAAGATACCATTGATTTCTTGAGAGCGATAGGGAGACGTGATTTCAGAGATCAGTAGACAATAAAAGTAAAGCAAAAAGTCATATCAGGCCCAATCTGTTTATATGTTAATATGAAGGGCATAAGTCAAGAGCAGGGTTTGAATAGTTTCTGTCACCTCAATCTGTGCATGTTCACATGGAACTGGAAACTAGAGAAGAGACAGGATTGTTAAATGAGGAGCCATAACTTTGTAACTATATATTAAGGATACACATGAGAGACAGAGGAGACGACAGCAGCCTTTAATAGTGCAGTTGGTGTTGATATAAGCAGGTATAAACGTGGGTGACAGAAATGAGCTTTCACTTGTTCAGTCATTCAGATGAAAACATATCCATTATTATTACTTGTTATTTACTTTTGCAGGTCATGAAAAAGGGCATTTGACAAGTTGATACTAAGCACCAGGTAAAGTACATAGGTTTTTAGCTCAAAGTCCAGGTAGGTTTAGATACCACAATTGATAATATACCATTTAATAAATCTATCATTTAGTGACCAAAATATGGCATCACATATTAAAATTTTACAAAACTGGACTATGTCTCAAGTAGTTTTATAGTTTTATGTGATATCACATAGGATTTGTTTGGATAATCTCTGAACATATTAACCTTTTTCCTGATTGATTTATCTTCTTTTGTGATAGTTCCAAATCCTTTTTGTCTTGACATATTAACTTCAGTTAGGAGCACATAAAAGTTAAAAGTAAATGTGCTATTTCCATATTTCTTATAGATGCTACATTTTATTTTTTCATCCACTGTTTTAATATGTCAATGTTTCAGATGCTACAGTTTTACTTTAACATTTAAGTTTTATTCTCATTGAGCTTTTGAGTGCATTTCTATAATTTATCTTTTATCACCACATTACATTTTATATATTAAAAATCCTGAAAACATTTTTTGCTTTTATTGTAATAATATAGTACAAAATTACACAAATTCAAATGCAGAAAATGTAAGGTTATAAAACATGAATTCCTTTAACAGAGAAATATTTTGTTGACAATTTGATTATCATTAAAGATATATGCCTTCATCTTAATAAAAATAAGATACTTATAAGGTGACTATAACTCAAAGGAACTATATTCATTTTAAGAATGTAAGAGTATAGATCTACATTTTAATTTTAATGAAAACTCTCCTCTATTCCAACTATTGAGATTTGTACATCATGGAGAGTTAAGTTCCTCTCAGTTTTTCAAAATGACATTCACAATACTATAATAGTTATTACTGTGTATATTTCTTTGTATAGTTTTGAAATAAGTAATAACACCATGTTACTTCTTTTAGGGAAGAATATTCTTTGGCTGTCCATATTTAATTATTTTCTCAACATATTTACTTTGTAACCAACTTCAGTTGTAAACTAATCTCCGTTTGCTGGCAATATTGGTATGACTTTCCATCTATAAACCACCACACACAATCACTGAATTTATATCCTTCCCATCCAAGACTTCTTTTGTATCTCTTGGAAAGACTGATTTTTATGTTTCTATTGATATTTGTTCCCAGGTATTGAACCATTTCATGTTACTGCTGTTGTCAGCAGCATGTGTGCATACGACTGATTTTCTAATTTGGGTTTCATACTCTGGATTTAAGTAAACAATTTCTATACTATAGTTTGTACCTAGGTATCTTTCTGATTCTTCTTGTAATTATTTTCAGTTGATTCGGTTATTTCAGTTATAGGATATTTCCATGTGCATATATTGATCATTCAACCACAACAAAGTTTGAACCATTTATCTTTTCTTTTATTATTTTATTTATATGTGTGGGTAGGGGAATGCATATGGCACAGCTTGCATGTGGTCACAGGACAACTCTGAGGTGTCTCTGCACCTGCCTTCTTTGAGACAGGGGCTCTTGCTACTGCAAATGAACAATCAGGCTGCAAATAAGCCTCAACTATCTAGCCCATAGCTTTGTATTCCCTGCGCTCACAGGTGTCTTAGGATCACAGATGAGTGTGCACTTTGCATATGTCTTAATGTGAATCCTGAGGAATTGAATCTAGCCCAGCTGTTGTAATCAAGCAACTTAAAACAGAGGTGACATCTCTCCACTCTCCATTTATCTTTATCTTTTTCTATGATAAATTTAAATTGGAGATTATTGGTGACACCTTCATTCTGTTAAAGACTTTGAAAATTCTAGTATTTTCCCTTTAATAAAGACACTGGCTTTAGAGCTAAGTGTCATTGCCCACTGCCCACGGGGGCAATGATAAAACACACACACACACACACACACACACACACACACACACACACACACACACACACACCACTTATGGGTGGAAGAACGCACATGCTCTCTTTATTGCTTTCTCAGATCTCAGACCTCATACCCCTCTTCCATAAATGAAATCAGAATATATAGAGCTCCTTGCCAATCAGGGAGCTTTTGGTCTATGATAAGAACCTGTGAGCATGATGTGCAAATAGCCAATCGGGACTACCTCCTGAAACCTATTAAGCTAAGCCCCTCTTGGCAAGCTGTCAGGTGCCGTCCTGAGATTAAGCCAGGGTGTGCCTCCGTGGGCCCCCAAAGGCTTTTGCCCCCGACATATCCCCCTTTTCTTTTATAAAAAAATAGGCTTGGGACCATGTCTGTCTTAGGTTGTCCATGGCAAATTACACTCTAATCTGTCTTTGGAATTCTGACCTCCAAGCATCAGAACCCTGTCTTAGGTTGATATGTATTTCCATGGATCTTACCCATCTCTGACTACCGATCCATCATTTTAAGCCTTATATGGGGGGAGGATTGGCCATCCATAGCTGCCATGGCTTGCTTACTTAGCTGTGCTTGCAGTTGTTGGCGCATCTGAGATTGGCAAAGCATTAATGCACATCAGACCAAGAGTTTGTATCGAAGACGCTATGGTCAGGATATGCACTTTAGCAATAAAGATTGGGTTAGGTTATTAAACTCATAAGTTCAATGACTAGTTAACATATATGACAGCTCTCTAGACATTTTTGCTGCATGAAAAAGGCTATCATACAAAACATCAGTTATATAAAGTTCTACAATAGAACGACTATATCACAATGTTATTAATTTTTCAACGATCAAAACATCAGTTATATAAAGTCCTACAATAGAACGAATACATCCCAATATCATTAATTGTTCAATGATATTAAGTATTGAGTGTCTGTGCTGTAGGAACCCAAGTAGAGCAACAGCAGCCGTGGTAGCCGCCAAAGCTGAAACAGCTATGCAGCAATGATGGCAGAACTTATTCCAAAAATCTCTTTTTACGAACTGCAATTGATGTATGAGGAGAACTGACGTCGTTGATCATTTTCCCCTGGCCGCCTGTGTAGTGCCTTCCAGCACTACATTAACTGCCTTCTGGGGGCTAGATATCTTTCCAGACATTGAAGGGTCTCTTGCTGTTGGTCGATGGCATTCTGTGGTTTCTTCAGCAACAGGGTTTTGCCTCAGGCCTAGGGAGGCACCCAAGAGCTTTGACATAATTCTGTCTTGTTGTTGAAATCTCATGAGTCGCTTTGGTCAACATCTCAATGAGGGAAGGAACCATTGGTTGGAACCAGGGGTTGTCTCGCTGATCTAAATTATTCACAGACTTAGACTCTCTCCCCTATCACTAATGGCCCCTCTTGCCAGATAACGCTCACTACTTACTCAATAGGTTACGATGAGCTTGTGAGGATTATATGTTTTTGAACCTAATGTGGTTTACCCTCAAGCTTAAGCCATTCCCTTCCCCCATCCCTTACCCCTCATTCATAAGCTTTCACTTCTTACTACTAGTCTGCATAGAGAACACGATTATCCTAGTTAAGGACCACATATGAGGGAGAATATGCAGCGTTCAATTCTCCGTTCTTTTGAGTGTTTGCTTAGTAAGATCTGCTCAAAGTCAGACCATTTTTTTCCTAAATTTCGATATGTCATTTTTCCTTTCAGCTGAGTAAAATTCCATCGTGTGAATATACCACAGTTTCTCTGTCCATTCCTCCATGGATGGGCATTTGGGTTGACTCCAGTACTTAGCTGTTATGAATTGAGCTGCTATAAATATAGTTGTACAAATGTTTCTGTGTCGAGATGTGACATCTTGTGGGTAGATGCCTAGTAGAGGGATAGCTGGGTCCATTGGTAGTTCTATGTCTATTCTGTTCAGGAGCCTCCACACTGCTTTCCATAGTGGTTGAACAAGTTTGCAATCCCACCAGCAGTGAATGAGGGTTCCTCT
>PVHP010043595.1:0-14466 GCA_004024765.1 Zapus hudsonius
CTTTCTCATAAAGGGAGCTTTTCTGTTATCTTTTCTTGGACTGCTCATCTAACTAAATAGTAAAAGCTCTGTGAACTCTCTGACAACGTGTTTTCCCCACACTGGTGGAGAGAAAACTTTATGACTTCCCACATCCAATTTCCCCATCCAACTCCCCTTTTCCTGATCTACTAAATTAAAATAAATGTGTAATTAAAATTTCATTCTGTCCCTGTGTACAATTCTTTGGCATTAGAGGACACGAACTCGGAGTAGGAGGAGGGGGAAGGGAGGATTCCAAAACTCTCTCTCTCTCTCCGCGTTGCTTACAATTATTAATTAGCAGCAACCCGTATCACAAGTACATTATATACAAGTATGAAAATGTCATAATGAAACCCATTGTTATGCATAAGTAATATATACTCATAAAAACTAGAAACAAGGGGCTGGAGAGATGGCTCAGTGGATAAAGGCACTTGTTTGTAAAGCCTGAAGGCCTGCGTTTGAATCCCCAGTACCCACGTAAAGCCAGATACACAAAGTGGCGCATGCATCTGGAGTTTGTTTACAGTGGCAGGAGGCCCTGGCATGCCCATACTGTCTGTCTGTCTGTCTGTCTGTCTGTCTGTCTGTCTGTCTGTCTGTCTCTCTCTCTCTTTCTCACTCTCTCACTCAAATAAATTTTTTTTTAAAAACCGAAAAATGAAAAATCAAAAAAGACAGAAGAAAATAGCCTTTCAGAATCAGACAGCATCAAATGATTTCGGGAATTACTAAGACCAGAGCTAGGCTATGGGCTCTCCTCTGTGCTTCCTGCTAGCCCTTGCTGGGCTCTGCTGTCGTTCCCCCCCCCCATCCAGCCTTATTGTCACTGCTATACCAGACTAGTGACAGCTGAGTAGTTCTGTGCTGTACACTGTCCCTGGGGGGTTCCATTCTCTCCCTTTCCCCTGGGCCACCCTGATACCAACTATCCTTGTAATGCCTTCTGGATAATGTGTGCCAGAGAACTGCCACCCAGGATGCCTGGTGATGCCTGCACATTTCTGGAGAGGAATCAGAATGAGACTCTCAAGTGACAAGCAGGGAGACCCTCCTTCCCAAGCTGGGGGCAGGGCAAGCATGGCCAGCATCCTCCTTCCCAGGAGTAGAGGTAGAAGTTGCTCCTTCAGGCCTAGCCATTCCTCTCCCCAGTGGGGGGGGATGTGTAGGGGGGAGGAACTGGGACACAGCCATCCTTGGTGTCCAGCGCTGATGGCCTACGCTAGCAGTGCAGAAAGGTGCACGTCAGTGGGTCTGTTCTCGGGTTCCTTCCTGTTGCTAATCCATCCCCCTCCCCAGGCCTCAGCTCTTCCCTTCGTGAGGCAGCATGGATCCTCCCAGGATCTTGAACCCCTGAGAGCTGCACAGCTTTAATCCCAGCATTGAGGAGGCAGAGGTAGGAGGATCTCCATGAGTTCAAGGCCAGCCTGAGACTACAGAGTGAATTCCAGGTCAGTCTGGGCTAGAGCGAGACCCTACCTCTGGGGAAAAATTTGAAATGCTTAAGGAGAGAAAAATGAATTCACTTGGCTCTGGACTGGCTAAACCAGCTTGATTGAGGCTGGACTGATTTCTTGAGGACTCTGTCCCTCTGCACTTGAGCAGGCTGGGAGCAGAGAGCAGGTGGAACACCTGAGACAGGAAGATGGCTGCCAGCACATGCGCTCTGGACCTATGCTCAAGCCCAGTATGGTTGGGTGGAGCAGGAAGTGGATACGGATGCAGCACAGCTGGGCAGCACTAGCTAGGATCATGTGCCAGGTGGGGGGTTTTGAAGTTAATATTTGATTGATAACTTCATACATGTGTATAATGTATTTGGACCGTGTTCACCCCATTACTCCACCCCATCACTCTCCTGTTGACTCACTTTTTCCCAACTGTCCCTATGGTGGTTTGGATCAGATGTCCCCCACAAACACACGTATTTTGATTGCTTGGTCCCCACCTGATGGCAGTTTGGGAGGTGGAGCCTTGCTAGAGGAGGTGTGCTGTTGCGAGTGGGCTTAGGGGTGTTACAGCCAGCCTCCCTTGCTAGAGAGGAAGCTCACTCTCCTGCTGCTGTTTTCCACCTGCTGTGGCAGAGGTGATGTCCAGCCTCTGCTTGTGCCATGCTGTTGTTCCCTGCCATCATGAAGCTTTCCCAAGAGACTTTAAGCCAAAATGAATTCATTCCTCACATCAGCTTTGTTGTTTTGTTCTAGCAAGAAGATAAATGTATTGGAGAGATGGCTTAGTGGTTAAGGCACTTGCCTGTAAAGCCTAAGGACCCTGGTTCAATACCCCAGTACCCACATACAGCCAGATGCACAAAGTGGTGCATGCATCTGAAGTTCATTTGCAGTGGCTGGAGGCCCTGGCACACTCATTCTCTCTGTCTCTCTTCTTTAGCTCTCTCAGCTTGCAAATAAATAAATATTTTTTAAAAAGAAGATAACTACATCAGTCTGTCTCCTGTGCTCATGTCTTTTATAATTTATTTATTTTGACCCACCAAATTGTATTTTGGTTGTTTGTATGACCATGGGTTTTCCTATTCAGCCACACACTGCTGGGATGAACCTCCAAACCAGGCAGAGTTTATGGAAAGAAAGGATTTATTGAAACTACAGATCCAGGGGAAGTTCCATAATGAAGAAAGAGGCTGGTCCCCTTTCACAGGTCCAAGCAGAGAGAGAAACCCATTACCAGCACTACACACACACACACACACACACACACAACAGTAAACAGGCAGGGGGAAGGAGAAGAGAGATTTCCTTCTCCTTTATCTAGCCTTAGGGTGGGGGTCTTGCAACCCTTTCCCAGACTTCTTGTCTCCCTGAGTCTCTGGAATTTCCTTCCTGCACTGTCCACATAGGAAGAGATATCTCTTTCTAGCTCCCCTGAGCCTCCTTACATCTTGCCCCTACTGAGAGGGCTGCATTCCTGTAGACAACCTCAGAGACCCACCCAAGATGACTAATCAGGTCAATTTGACAACAAAACCTAACCATCACAATGGGTAGAGGATTATTGGAGCATGAACAATTAACCACCAAAGAACATGATACCCCATCCCTCCCAGCAACCCTTAGCTGCCAGTATCTCCTCAGTATCTCCTCAGAGCCTCTTCACCATCAGTGATGTAATGTTGATGTGCCCAGTCTTATGAAGTCTTGCGCAGGTAACCACAGCCAGAAGACCACACAAAGGACACTGGGAAATGTGGCTTTTATTCTATGAAACCGTGGATGTGACTAATAGAACATCCAGGTTCTTTTACTAAGCAAGAAGGGGAGCAAGGACCTTTGGGGACCAAGGACAGATCTTGGCTACCAACAATCTGGTTTTTAGTGCAGAAGGGGTATGTGCATGTGTGTGAAGTGCGTGTGGCGTGTTATGTATAGTGTGTGACGTGCACGCATGTGTTGTGCACAGGTGCACAAGCCATGTATGTGCGTGCAGAGGCCATTGCTCATCCATGTAATCCCTTGAGAAGGGTCTCTCTCTTTCTCTCTCTCTCAACCCTAAGCTGCCTTCCCTCCCCCCCAGTTAGTTATCTCCAGTGATTCTCTGGTCTCTGTCTGCCATGGACTGGGGTTACAGACGTGGGTTCTGGGGGGTCAAACTTGTGCAGTCTAAGTGCTCCTCACGCATAAGTAGCAATTGCTCTTAACTGCTGAATTGTCTCCCCAGCCCAACACTGGGGGGTTGTTTTTTGTTTGGGTTTTTGTGGGGTGTTTTTGTTGTTGTTTGTTTGTTTTTAAGGCAGGGTCTCACTCTAGCCCAGGCTGACCTGGAATTCACTCTGTAGTCTCAGGGTGGCCTTGAGCTCATGGCGATACTCCTACCTCTGCCTCCCGAGTGCTGGGATTAAAGGCATATGCCGCCATGCCCAGCAACAATGTGTTTTTAACTCTCCTTTTCATCACACTGACCTCAAGCAGGACCCCGCACACCCATGTCTCCAAGTGCAACGGACAGCACTGAGCCCTCCCTCTCTCCTGTGATGGGTCATGATGCATGAGGCAGAGGAGGGCTGTCCACCTTATGGCAACTGGAAATCAGAAAGTGAGAGGCAGGTTCTCAGTACCTCCTTGAGGGACAGATCCCCAACAACCTAAATGCCTTCTACCTCTTCCTAATGGTTACACAGGTTGGTGAATAAGCATATGGGTGTGTGTATTGGGGGGGTTGGCTTTAGCATCCAAACCATAATAATCCATTTCCAAGAATCCCCCAAGTCTTCCCCAAGACTCAAGGCAAACCCCTGTAAAATGTAAAGGGAAGTTACATGTGTCCAACATTCAATGGTGAAACATAGCTTCATATTGTCATTCCAAAAGGGAGGAAGAGGGGCAGACCCAAACCCAGCAGGCCAAGTCTCCGTGTCCATCATCCAGGGCATATTGTGACAGGTGTGAGCTTTCAAGGACTCTAGTAACCTTTGCCCAGTGGCCTTGCTGGCTGCAGTTCTGATCAGCGTCTGCCACTGTATCCGGCTCTTGCATCACATTATACTCCAGAAACCTCTAACTTCCTGGGGTCTCCCTGCCCCCATGGCTCCACTGTGTGTCACCCTGTCAGGGAATGCTTGCAGGGACTCACCCTGCCACATCACGTCCTGCCTACCTTTGAAACCTCAGTGAAAGCAAGACCCCATGGCCTCATGGCTGGTATCTGCAGGGAGTGTGATGTTTCTTACCTCTCTACTGGGTCCCTGAGCCATGGCTTCTATGGAAAACAGGACATGGAGAAGCAGTTCAATTCCCTAGAGTCCTTATTCTCATGAATGTTAACTACTGTCCACATTTATTTCTGCATTCTGGACTTCTGACCCCTCCATAATCAGGATTATCTATTAAACTCCATTTAACAGCATTCTATTACCAACCTGCTTCTGCAAAAATCTCCTGGGAGCCGGGCGTGGTGGTACACGCCTTTAATCCCAGCACTCGGGAGGCAGAGGTAGGAGGATCACCGTGAGTTTGAGGCCAGCCTGAGACTACTGAGTGAATTCCAGGTCAGCTTGGGCTACAGCGAGACCCTACCTCGAAAAACAACAAAAAATCTCCTGGAAACCTAAATCTACAGGCTCATTCGTAGCTGGCACCTGCGTGCCTATAAAACATCCTATCAGGTATAGTCACAGCACCTGAGCACTTTGTGATGCCATCTGTCACCTTAAAGGAGGAAAAACGTTACTTGGGTTGTTTCAGCTGGCCCACTGCCTTTGGGGCTGTGGGAGGCATGCATGGCAGAGGAACTGCTCCCCTTGGATTGCCTGGATGGAGGGCCTGGCCATATCCCCATGGCTGGACTTCCTCCCACAGTGCCATGCCCTTTTTGACACAGGGTGTCCCACTATAGGTTTACTATGTAGTACAGGCTCACCTCAAACTCATGGAAATCCTCCTGCCTCAGTTCCCAAATGTCAGGAGGGCAGATTTAAGTCATCATGCCCAGCTAACACCTTACTTCTTAAAGATGTCACTCAAGTGTCATGAGTCACAGCTTTTAATACATGGGCCCTACTGGGGGACACTTAACTAAATATAACAATATACCAACACAAAAATTGAGAAATTTATTATAATCACATTCATTAACTTGGAGATCTCCAAGAATTAGTGACTGAAAAACTTGCAAGATAATTTTCACTAGGCAGAAATAGAAACACCATGTGTGTCTATTAAGTGAAAAATGATTTTAAAATGTGATATATATGTAATTCAGAGATGAAAGCCTGTCAATCATGAACTGAATGGGGCTCACTATACTAAGTGAAATAACCCAGATAATCCAGACACGAGAGATAAGCACCATATGATGTCACTCACGGGTGGAATTATAGAGTGATTATCAGAAACTGGGTTGTGTAGGTAGGGAAGGAGGGAGAAAAAGGCTGACCAAGGGAAATGGAGTTAGACTGTCTGGTGTGCTTCTTGTACAGTAGGGCAGCTTAGATAACTATGCATTGTAGATCTCAACAGTCTAGAAGAATTTTGAACATTTCCACCATAAAGAAATGTTTGAAGCCAGGCGTGGTGGCGCACCCCTTTAATCTCAGCACTCTTTAATCCCAGCACTTGGGATGCAGAGGATGATTGCTGAGTTCGAGGCCACCCTGAGACTACATTATGAATTCCAGGTCAGCCTGGGCTAGAGCGAGACCCTATCTTGAAAAACAGAAAGAAATGCTTCAGGAGGGCTGGAGAGATGGCTCAGCCATTAAGGCGCCTGCAAAGCCGAACAACCCTGATTTGATCCCCAGTACCCACATAAAGCCAGATGCACAGAATGGCACATACATCTGGAATTGGTTTGCAGCAGCTGGAGTTCCTGGCACATCCATTCTCTCCCTCTGCTTGCAAATAAATAAAAATATTTAAAACGTTTGAAGACTATTAGTACTGGTTGAAATTATTACACAATATTCACGTGCATTGCAACAATCACATGACACCCCATAACGTGCAGTTATTTTCTATCAGTTAAAAGTAATTTTAGCCGGGCATGGTAGTACATGCCTTTAGTCCCAGCACTTGGGAGGCGAAGGCAGGAGGATCACTGTGAGTTCAAGACCAGCCTGGGGACTACAGAGTGAATTTCAGGTCAGCCTGGGGTAGAGAGAGACCCTACCTCAGAAACAAACAAAAAAACTTTTAAAACAGGGCATTTAGAGAGGTGACTGAGGGAGGAAGACTCACCCAACAGTAGGCTGGATGCCCAGGATGAGTACAAGGAGGAAGGAAAGAAAAGGCTAGAAAAAATGTCATCCTGGAAGTCCATATCCAAAGAAAATCAAATGCAGACATTTAATATCATTTTTCTATTAAATGTATAAAAAGCAACGCAATGTTTTTGCATTTCAAATAAACATTAGAAAAAAGACATAAAAGCATCATTATAAAAATAATGATCAATAGCTATACCATTAACAGCTGACATTCACTGATGAACTTCCTTTGGAAAGCACCAGTGGCCAAACAACTACTTACATGTAAACACAGGAAATAGTAACCACAGGGGCCTCTCATCAGATACAAAACAACTTTCACCAGGTTCCTGTTTCTACAATGATTTTGGAAATTTATCTTGGCACATAGCTTTATCTAATTATCAAACAGCCTTATGTAAGGCTAATACGGAACCTGTTAGTACAACCCCTAAGTAACAAACTTTCAGTTAGCGTGCTCCAAAGGAATGAGGTTGGCGAGTACTCTAAATACCCAAGCTGTTACTTAGAATGCAGGAAATCACAAGCTTGCAGAAATATGAAGATGGTATTCTCATGAATTCTTTTTTTTAATTTTTTAATATATATTTATTGTCCATAATGAGTTACATTTAGTGGGTAAACCATGCGTTGTTATCCCGAATTCCCCAATTCCCCCCCTCCCCATCCCTGATCAGTTGTATATCCTCCTCCGTGGGCTCTCTGTATTAGTCCTTGTGGCAAGGGATCCTGTATATCTTAGTACTCATCCCGGTCTTCCTGGCCCAAGTGTGTTGTTACTGATAGGTGCCATGCCTCCGGACAGTCTCCCCTACCACGGCTCTCACAATCTTTCCGCCCCCTCTTCCACTCAGTTCCCTGAGTTGTGGTGGGTAATATCTTTTTTTTAAAGTCTTAAATATATATTTATTGTCCATACTGAGTTACATTATTTAGTGGGCAAACAATGAGTTGTTATCCCCAATGCTCCCCTCCCCATCCCTCTCATGAATTCTTGATTAACAGATCTCTATCAACTTGCGGAAGATCACTGGCACGGCATTCCCATCCTTTCTCCAGGCTTTTTTCACATTAGGGTCTCCTCTTCCTCCAGCCCAGGCGTACCTGGAATTCACTATGTAGCCTAGGCTGGCCTCAAACTCACGATGATCCTACCTCTGCTCACCCCCACTCCAGCCACCCAGTGATATTTGTAAGAGTATGTTCACTAATGACTAACTCCTTAGGTCCACCTCCCGGCCCAGTGGAGCACTGAGACAGACATCCCACCCTCAAATGGACAATTGAGGTAAACTCCAACAGTATTAAATGCCAGAATCAAAACAACACACCATAGTCGATGGAGACATTCAATAAACGTGAAGATTTATTTCTGGTACAGGTGGAAATGGACTTTGGAATAATGTACATGTACTAAGGACATACAGCAGCGCAGTTCACACAACTTTTAAGATGGAGCACTACACCAGCACTAGCCAATCAGATGAGACATCTGAAAAGGACTACATACCTTCTGGATTAAGAAACCCAAAAATCATCAATGGCTCAAGACACATTGCTCAACGAAGAGGGACAGAGTCAGCAAGGCTGTGAGCTCTGCTTAAGAGCTCACCTGGAGGCTGACTTGTGAAGCTGTGCTCAGAATTACCCATGCTGCAAACTAATTTTCATGAATTTGCTACATGTGTTGACATTATGTGGCAAGGAACTCAGATCCTGTGAACACCACATCCTAATCTCTGCCACCTTGTAAGGATGGAAATTGTATTTTCAAATGAATCTTAGCCATGGTGCCATAACAACCTGTGAGGTACCTAGAGTATCACTAATGAAAACACTAAAGTGTGAGGTAAACCTATCTTTCCCCAAAACTGTTGAAGCCAGAGATTTTAAACAATTAAGGCACTTGAAAACATTAGGTGTATGTACAAATGTGCAAGTAAATCAAGCTTGCCAGCATGTGACAGAGACAGTTCACTTATTTTAAGAATACAAGGAGTTTCAGTTTATGAAACAAAGAAATCTGTCATTTCCTGCCTTAAAATACTGAAAACCAAGTGCTCAACTCAGCTACCCTAAAGAAACTAAGAACATCAATGACCTAGGGAACCAGAAGCCTGTCTCTAACCAGTGAGAGCCTGATGATCCAATGTGTCCAAGACAAGGGAAGAAACCCTAACAGAGAAACCAGTGCTTTATGACAAGTATGCATTATTATACCATGGAAACTAAAGCTGGGGGAGGGGAGGGCCAATCATCATTATAGATCTTACCAAACATCCTTGTTTTCTGGATGTACACAGGCCACACGAGATGTTTGGAAACTAAGGTGATTGTCTCATCTAAAGAGCTAGCAAATGATTCTGGAAAATTTCCTTCTTGCATCACATTAAAGAAACTCGCTTTTCAGGGAAGTTTGGTAAAAATCCTTTCAAAGTACAATGTTTCAGGTTTTTTGTGTTTAAAAGAAAAGATAACTCAGTTTTATTTCTACTCACCAGCCCTAAAAAATGTTGGAAGATTCAACATATAAAGGCATTCATATCAGGGGAATATTCTTTAGCTAACCCTTTCAGCGCTGGACAAAACAATGTTTTAATTAAATAGTAACGGTATGCTTGCTATCTAAAAGAAGGTTGACTACTGCTCACATCAAGTTACAATCTCAGACCAACCTTTACTTTCCTTATGTAAAAGTCAAATGCTGTTACTGCCTCCCTCCCTCCCAGACTATCTAAGGCACTGTTGTTTTCTCAGTAAGGTGCTTTGAGTATGAACCACCACCTGTTCCACATTAATGGTTTGAATCCTTTCTTTAAATCTGGAATGTAGTTCCCTGTGTTGCCTCTTATTTCTAACTTATCAAGCACAAAATTTTACTCTAAAGATGCAGCCTAGTACTAAGTTATGAATGTACTCTACTTTTGAAATGGCAGCCAGAAGTCTACCTGTTTGGTGCTCACTTTCACTCTTCTCAACTCTGGCCACTGAATTACATCTTGCATTAGGATGAAGATAATGCAATTTCAGGTTTTAAAATGACTAAATTTATACTGCTGGTCAGGAGGTTGTCTGCGGGGACATTTTCCATGACAGAACGTTACATTTGGCATGTCAAGGAGAGACAACCCCAGAGCAGTGGCCGCTTGCAGAGAGATAAGGTGCCGCAGGGACTCGTGCAGGGTGCTTTAAACATTCCTGTAGAGCGAGATGATCTAACTGGCTTTTATTCAAGGACGAGGCTCCAAAACATCCTGTAGAAATCCTTTGGAAATCAAGAGATCCTGGAACAGCTTCTACGCAGGACTTCTTCAAAGACAACATTTGGTTTTGGTGAACTACAGACGCACTGCCCGTCCTCAGGAGTCAGCGCTCTGTTCACAGAGTGTGGTAGTTTCGTTCTTTAGATTTGCAGAATTTGTAAAGAAAGAAGATTACAGCCTGCACACCCAAGACCAGGACAATTCCTCCAATGAAGCTGGCAGTATCAAAGGTGGACTTCCGAGCAGGTAGAAAGGTTGGAGTCACAGTGGTATTCGCTGCACCTGACATGACAAAGAACAGAACCCTCAGTAAGCCAGTCTCTGGATCCTCATCCCAACTCCAGACGCCCGAGCACGTGCTCTGCAAAGTTCTCCTCTGGACTCTCCATGGCTGGAAGTCATACCATGCTGACTAGGATATCAAGTGTGCAATGTTGCAGTATTACATCAATATGAAAACAACAGGATTTTTTTGACACATCAATTTTGTCCAGGAAGCTTATCAAGAACTTCTAGAATATGCAGTAGTTTTTGGTTAATTGCTAGAGTAAGTAATTGTAACAACTCTGGGCTAGAGAGATGGCTCAGAGGTTAAGGTGCATGCTTACCTAAGCACTGGTGCTCCATTCCCCAGCTCCCACGTCAAGCCAGATGCATAAAGTGCACATATGTCTAGAGTTTGTTCACAGTGGCTAGCAGCCCTGGTGTGCCCATTCTCCTGTCTGCCTCTTTCTCTCAAATAAATAAATAAATAAATAAATAAATAAATAAATAAATAAATAAATATTTTTTTAAGTGAAATGTTTCAAGAAAAGAAAAAAGCCAAGACAAAGTGGCATCTATTAAACAACATTAAGAGAAATGGTGTGGCTTGCATCTGGTACTGAAAGTAGCTTCCAGGTCTCTCATCCACATGACAATACCGTCTGCACTTGAGGGTGTCCACCCAATGCTGCAGTTAGTCCCTGGGGGCAGCTGGCAGTTACAAACCAGAACTGACATACAAGTTGCACAGCAGAGGTAAGTAGCCAGCTACCACGTGGTCCAAATGAACCACAGAAACAGCCTACACAAAGGTGTCAGTTACCTGACGTAACAGCTGTAGGAGGTGTAGAAGAGGAAGGCAGAGTTGTGGGTTTAGCTGGAATGAAAACAAAATGTATTTAAAAACTTTAAATTTTCTAACTTTCCAAATATCTGACATTTACTTTTTAAAAAAAAAATGCTTTCAATTTTGTAGCAAACTGAAGCCAAATTTCAGTCACTTCACACACACATCCACAAACAGCAACATCCAAATGTACTGGGGACACTCAGCAGTCATGGAGTGACTTCATGTTAAGATCTCTGTGTATGATTAGAACACACCTATCAAAAACACCTATACATATGGATAGGCTCCAAAAAGACAAGAGGGGCAATATTTAGGAAAGGAATTACAGTTTTTAAAAATAAACTTTCTTCTAATCTTTGTTAATTAACAAAGTCATGGTAAAACACACACACACCAAATATAACTGGGTATTTATGTGGGTATCAAGATTTACTTATCTTGCTGGGCGTGGTGGCACAAGCCTTTAATCCCAACGCTCAGGAGGCAGAGGTAGGAGGATCACCTTGAGTTAAGGCCACCCTGAGACTACACAATGAATTCCAGGTCAGCCTGGGCTAGAGTGAGACCCTACCTTGAAAAACAAACAAACAAAAAAAATTTGCATATCTTTATCTTCCTCACCCCAGGGGTCTGCCAGCAAGCTTTTCTTAAATGGGCAGGGCATTAGCATGCCAGGCTTTGTGCACCAGGCAATGCAGACACAGTTAGAACACGAATGGGCACCTGCCCAACCTAGACCTAGTCGCCTGTCGGTGTGCAGCCAAGAAGACGGATGTGGTGCTGCCTCGAGCACAAGGCCCAGTGACTTCCCCATGGGAGCTGCCTCAAACAGGCCTCGGTCAGGTCCTTCAAAATGAGTTCTGTCCCTTATCTAGCATTTCATTACTTCTTCTGTTGGAAAATTACTATTACACTGAGTTTCTTGGATATAACTGTCTGGGCTCTTGCTCTTCCACCCCTCACCCCCTGCCAGGCTCCACAGGCTAGTCCTCAGGCCCACCTTCTCTAAGTGCTCCTTCACTGCCTGTGCAGACTGACACTGCATTTCAGCCAGGGCTCTCTCCAAACAAGTGTCCTGAAAATTTCAGAGATACACGCAATCTGCTACACTTCCTCTGGTGAAGACGTCTCTTTTACCTTCCAATCACATTCCATCCCCTCAGTCAAGTCCCTTCTTTCTCTTGAGGGGAGATGTGCATGAGTGCAGGTGTGCACATGGTGGTCAGAGGACAGTTTTGGGTGCCTCCCACCTTGCTAACCATGGGATTTACCAGGCTAGCTGATATGTGAGGTCCCTCCTCACGGCAGCTGCACCTGTGCTAGTGTCTGCTTTTACCTGAGTTCTGGGGATCCGAACTCAGGTACTTATGTTTGCACAGTTACTCATGTAGCCATCTCCCAGCCAGGTTCATTCTATATTCTACGCCTATGTGCACACACCTACAACTTCCTCTATAAGGGTTCCATCTACAATCACTGTATCAGGGGAAGCAATCCTCCCAAATCCACTGTCTTCCAATCTACTCTGCACAGGCCAGAATAGATGTTTTAAAAAGCAAGTGTGATCACATGACTACACTTAAAACTTTCTCAAAACAGCATGCAAGTCTGACAGCAACGCAGAGGAGTGTCCCCACCTCACTCGTGGCCTATCCAGTTTCCTGTTCCCTGTGCAGGTCACTGTAACCCTGCTGTCCTCACCCTCCACCCCCGTGTGGACCACCTCACTGCACTCTCATCTCCTCCCCATGGACTTTCTCCACACACCATGTCACTGCATCTGCTGTACCTGCAGAACAGTGAGATGACGAGCACAAGGACTAAAGTGCATACCATCATCTCACAGTGAGGGGAAAGACTACAAAGGCACCTGACCCATCCACCAGCTTTCATACTTTACTCACAGTCACACACACAGGAAAGACCACACGGACACACCACTGGATGATGGGAACTGTTATCTCCTGTGGGCTTTTGTATTGACCAATATTTCTACAATAGCCAGAGTGGATTGTAGTTTCAAGGTACAAACTGCAGATCTGAGGAGATTTACTGAATGTGAAACTCTGGCATTGTGTGTGCTGTCACTATTAACTACTGTGGTCCAAGATCAAACAAGTCTTAATCTTTACAATTATACTAACAACTTTTAGCTAAGAAGTTATCAAGAATCAAGAGGGCTTAAGAATCGACTCGATCCCCAGCACTGCACAAACAAGACATGGTAGTTCATGCCTGCAATCCTGGCACATGGGAGGGAGAGCAGGCGGATCAAGGAGGTCAAGGCTATATAGTGAGTTTAAGGCCAGCCTGGGCTACATACAATAGGCCCTGTCCCCCTCTCCCACCCACCAAAAAAACTCCTAAAAGATGAAAAGTCAATCTACTTGCATTACCTGTAGAATTGGTTGGCACTGGAGTATCAGTGGGCACTGTACAGAGAGGAAAAGAGAAAGAGATGTATCAAAGCCTAAAATATCACAATATAGCAGAGCTCCCCAACCTGAAAGCACTGGAATGAAAACTTCCACAAGTTTTACAATGTGAGCACCACTCTTGGGAGAAAGAGTTACCCATACCAGTATCCCTTCCTTTACAAAGGGAACCAATTTTTGGTGACATCTCACCTCCCCCTACCTGTCTTAGCTAATTATCGAGGCAACATCTAAAACCAGACACAGGCCTCTTTTCTCTTCCTTTCCCATCTTGCTGGCAGGGATTAAAACAACAATGTGATGGCTGCAACATGGACACCCACGAGAGGAAGGTCAAAACTACTTTTAAGAGAGTCTGGGCCTCCTGCCACTGCAAATGAAGTACATGTGCCACCTTGTGTGTCTGACTTTACACGGATACTGCAGAATCCAACACCGATAGTCAGGCTTTGCAAGCAAGCTTCTTCAACCACTTAGCCCTCAATAAGCAACTCCTATTTAACAAGGTTAGAATGATGCTAACCCTCAAACAAAGTGTGGAAGCATGGCTCTGAGGCATGAACCTCTCCAGCGGCCAATGTGAAGACTTACCAGAACATGAGTCAGTGTTGTTCACCCGGCTACAATTGAGAGTTGTAAAGTTCTTGGCACAGTAGCTCCTTTCTACAATGGAAAAAAGAAAAAGAAAGCAATTACTTATATTACCGTTGACTTTTGCTAAGCTCCAGAGTAGTACTTAAAGCACAACACAAATACTCTGGGCAAAGTCAGGTGTTCTGGTCCACTTGGGATCTTAGCACTCAGTGAGCCAGGAGGCCAGCCTCAGCCACAGAGACCTTGTCTCAAAAATACTGAATAACCTAAAGACCAACAAAAACTGCTATTCTTTCCCCAGGGCCTTGGACACAT
>PVHP010043596.1:0-14349 GCA_004024765.1 Zapus hudsonius
CAAATATGAAAGGCCATGCTCTTGAATATGGCCTTTTTTCCCTCAGTTGCTAAAAATACCATAATCAGATTCCTCTCACTCTCCTGTCTACATATCACACACCCAGTCTTCCAATGCCAGGCACCATGGGTCAGGAATCCAACCACCACAATTCCATCTCTGTCACCATTCAGGAAAGACCAGCATGATATCCCCTGCTATTGACGATCTGTCTTATACAGTCTATTGATTGATTACTTCCTCTCTCTATGGTTCTTCATTCAGACATGAGAACATGCATATGTATTTATGTGCATATATGTGTATGGGTAATTGTGTTTTCTTACATAATCAGACAAATCACTAACTGGAGAAATTTTAACTTTAGCTCTTTTGTGTTTTGGCTATATTGAAAACAACAATAGCAACTAAACAACATTGCCACTATGATGACATAGTAATTTTTCTCCCTGATAAAAACCCTTTGATTTGTTGACAAATTGTCCTGGTAATGAGCATAGACATAGGAACATCTAGAATTCAGGGAAGGAGATAGAAAAAGATGGTGAGTGGGTGTGGAATGCTTACCGAGTAAGGGTTTTAAACGAATATGTCTTCACCCATCAAATACTGATTTAATGTTTTCTATAAGGCAGACATTGTGGAAAATTTAGAGGTGAAACCTCTACTTCCCTGTAAGATACTCACATGCTTGCTTTCTCTTTGATGAGACAGCTAGACATCAGTGTTTATACTAGGTAGGATAAGCAGTGTCATGGCTTTGTTTAGAATAAGAGAGAGTGTGAAAAAAGGGAAACAAGTTACCTGACTTAGAGAATTGGTCCCAAGAAGGATATCTGGGGACGAATTTTGAACTGGATCTCAAGGCAAAAGGACTAAGCTAGCTACATGTGGGAAGGTTATTCACTACAAGCATCCAAGAGTAGACGTCAATGAGCTCAAGTATGCAAGAAGTTAAATATGGCTGGGGCGAGAAAGAGAGAGAGGAGAAAGAAACAGAGGTAAACTCCCATTTGACATGGCATTTAGATTTGATCTTATAGTGGACTGGGAACCCTTGGTGGTCTTTAAAGGTAAGTCAATGGTATGATCATATGAGCATCCTAGGATGACTCTTTGAAAGCTGTGCCAGAGTAGAGTGGAGAAGAAAGGTGAGAAGGCAGGGACATAATTTAATCAACCAAAAGGAAAATGATGGACTGAGTGAACAAGCAAGAGCAACAGTGGAGACAGTGAAGTGGGAGTCAATTTTAGTATTAGGAGAGAGGAAATGAAGAGTACTCCGGACTTCATTGTGGGACAAGGGACAGAGGAGCCTAGTTGACCCCCAGAATTAAGGCTAGAGCGACAGAGCGGATGGAAGTGCGATCCATGACAGACAGCCTGTGGTGGGAAGTTACAAGTTTCATATGAAGCACATTAGATTTCCAATGCAATAGCCGAGATGGTCACTGGGTAGCTCGCTGTGATATATATGTCTTGGGCTTGAGTCATCTCAGCACAGGCGGCTGAATCCAAGGATGGGAATGAGCTTTCCTAGGAGGAGAGGGAATGAAGACAAGAGCTATCAAAATGACCCATTGACAATATCATTGTATCAGATGATAACAAGAGATGGCGTGGTGGCACGTTTCTTTACTCTCGGCACTCAGGAGATGAGGTAGGAAGACTGACACTTGAAGGTCAGCCTGACACGGTTAGTGACACATAGGCTTGATCTGGAGGGATGAGAAGAGAAGAAACAATGATAATCATGGGATGGAGAGATGGTTCAGCAGTTCAGAGTGCTTTCTGAGAAAGCATAAGTGCCTGAGGGGGCCTTAAACTGCCTGAGCATGGACACATCGGCTGTAACCTCAGCTCCATTAAAGGGAGCAGAGACCAGAGAACCACCTGGGCTTATGAAAAACAGAAAGGCCGAAGAGTGATGAGTCAGGACCCCCCCCCCCCAGGTCCTGTTCCAGCCACTACAGGTGAGTGCCCTTGCCACAGGTGAGTACTCAATGCTCTAGATTTGGTTATTCCTTTTTGTTTCCTTCTGTAATTTCTTGAATATGGTTTAATCTTCTATTCAGTATGGAATATCCAATTCAGTATTCTTTGTAGGGCCTGGCTTAATGCTTATCATTTCCATTCACTTGGTTTCTTGTTTGTTTGTTTTGTTTTATCACCAAATGTTTTTATTTCTCCTTCTCCTACCAGAGATAATTTTTGCTCATTTACTAGTTTAGGCTGGAAGATCTTACCATACATGAAATACATCATTCCAGGCCCTTCTGGCTTTTAATATTTCCATTGAAAATTTGGGAATGAGTAGTAAATTCATACCCATCACAAAACTGTCTGTCCCTCTGCAAAGTAATGGCCAGTGGTGAGGGTGTGCAAGACTGGAGAGGTGTGTGGACCAATAATATAGTATGTTTATTATATACTAGTTAGTACATTAAAAATAATAACTTAAGTCTTCTATTTTTAAAAATGCACTTGGTTACCCACCAGAGTAAGACCTTGTTGTTAAAGATACCACAGGCTGGGGTCCTAAGATATTGAGAAATCAAACTGGAAATGAGATGGAAGCCAGCTCTCTGCTGGCTAGCTGTCTTAGTGCTGGAAAGCACTATGCACACCGCCAGGGGAGAAAAGCCATCAACTGTGTGAATGAACAGTGGACACTGCAAGATACAAAATCCAGCCAGGCAAGATGTACCCACTGGTGTAATAGTGGCACATAAGTTATGGGTGTAATCAACTGCTCTCTGATTGGATATGAGGTCTGCTCAGTGGGAGGGAATTCATGACCCTCTTGCCTCAGCCTCCTGAGTGCTGAGATTTATAAACATGTGCAACTGCATCTGACAATAATGCTTCTACCTTGAAAGGTGGCTGCAATTTGACCGAAAGCATATATTTTATGCAAACAGTTTTATTTTGTCATCATAAATTATCTTCAGGAAGCACACCATTTCAAGAGATGCATCAGAATGTCAAAGTAGAAACATTTAGAATTGTGGACCAGGTGAACTGGTATCAAAACCTTCCAAAATAATGTACTGATGAACTTTATAGAATGAATGATACCAATATATCCAGCCTTCATGAAATCAACCATCATAGAGAGGGAGAGTTAGTGTATATTCCTTTACAAGGATAAAAACAGAAACTTGTTTAGATTTACTGGAAATTATTTTGTTCTTTTGGTTATGTTAAATACACTGAACATATCTGAATCAGATTCAAATGGTCTTGGTTTGAACTAGTAATAGTTGTGGGATTTTGCCACCCCTAAAACTAGATGGGTTTGGTTTAGCTCATAGGCTGAGCTCTATCCAGATTATACAGTAGCTTGAATGAAACTGTTGTGATGGAGGAAAAGTGAAACATATCACTAGCCATGTCTGCTTGACAGGCTTGCATCTCTTGTTCTAGTGACCACCTTCTTATATTTTAACCAGCCTAGTGATGTTGATGCTTTACTAATGTCTCAATGTATCTTTGTATTAAACCTGAATCTTCTGATTTGACTTATGGACAATAGAAATGAGTGTAAAAGGATGAGATTGCTAAATAAACATCTATATAAAACCACAAACAAACAAACAGACAAAACCATGTGGGCTTTTGTAATGTCTCTTTTCTATTTTGTTGCTGTAATTTAACTAATTTGGTTTCCAGCTACTAAATTCCTTATATTCCATCCCACTTTCGTCTACCTACTGGGAGAGATAACAGGAAGAGTAAACCACAGAGATTATAAAAATGTGTTTCAATGTATTTTCATTATTCTAATAGATATTTGTGCAAAAATATACAATATGTAGTCATTAGGACCTTACCTATACTCCAGTAAATAATCTCCCAACAATGCTCATACAAGCAACCCCTATTAACTCAGTGGGTCACAAAAAAAATCCATGAAAGGAGGAAGGGGATTAGGTAGAAAAAAAGGTGTCTAGTGGCAGGATAAGGAGGATAAGAGAGGGTAATACATGAAAGGATTAAAATAATTTATATACATGTATAAAATTATCCAAATAAAAATTAAAAAAACAGGAGAAAAGAATATTAGATGTAAAGTGACAGAGTCTCATCTTTTTCACATATTTAAAAAAATGTAAATTGTCCATGGGTATTGGCCACAGTTGGGTCAGTTGAAATAAAGTGCATTTCTGAAACATTGGATCTCTAATGAGAGAAGACATGTTTAAGGCTGAACCAAGGGTCCCAGAGAAAACAGACCCAGTGGAAATGTTTGTATCAGCAGTCAACCAGCCTCCTGTGAAGAATACTATTCTGATATATTCTAAGGCTGAGGTCACAGAGAGCAGCCTTCATCCTAACAGCTCTTCAGGCAAAGTTTCTGGAAAATGAGGACCCTTCCCCATGCCTTTACACATTTCTGAGGAGCTCGTCTGTTTGAGTTTTTTGATCTTCAGTTCATGTGTTTCTTAGGTTTTGCAATGAAAGAAAGGTTATAGCTGGGACGTGCTTTAACTGTGGAGGAGAAGCCACTATTAATTTTGCTGCCAAAACAATCAATAACTAATGTTTTAACCTTTTCTTTCTCCCACTCTTTGGCTTAAGAAATAAACTCCATGTATATTCTTCCCTATGATTTATGGGCTGGTTTGAGACATTAGGAAAGTAAGTCGATTTAGTCTGATCCAAGAGGCAATCAGCAGTCTGGCCTCCAGCAAGAACGTCCCTTGGTTTCCCTTCAAATCCTATTTTCTTATGTTACCCATAATAAGGAAACCTATCATTATTGGAAAGTAACTTTTCAGAATCAAGATATTTACAGGATGCTGATGGGATATCAGCTTCTCCAATAGAGCATATTGGATTTTGTCTATAAATGAACACTCACTGTCTCTAGACTATTATTTCCAATGGAAATAGAGATGAGAAAAGGGGAAGGATAGTCTTGGAGCATACTTCCTGTGGAGGCCTGTTCTTAGAACTAAGGCATAGAGACCTGCAGCATTACCTCCCCCCATCTCTTGCCTTCATCTTGACCCTGCAAGGTATTCAAGGTTGTTTCTTTAAACAACGCTCACATTGGACAGCTCCATTTACCTCCTCTTTCTAAAATCAGCACAAGTGGTAATAGAATTATTTTTATTCCATTTAATAAGATTGGCCCAATTTTTATGAAACAGAATTGCTGCCATCAGCAAACTGGATGGGCATCATCTACACATCGAAGGTCCTGATGGGCACTCTCAGAGAGAGCCAGTTTATGACACTAGACTCAGCCTGTCTTCTGGAAGCCAGCCTATTTCTATTATACAATCTCATATAAGACAAGACAGTTGTTTTGTTGTTTTTAACTCTTAATCTGATACTGGATACAGTAGGTCATGGGCTACAGGTTAAGGTCATAGAGAGAAAATTCTTCAGACCACATTTCTGCTAACCTAAAGACTTTCTGCATTCCTTGCACATGTCTGAGGAGCTCTTATATTTAAGTTTTTGTTCCTCTAAACCTAGAACCTTTATTTCTTTCCTGGAATAAGAAGAGAAACACCAGACATTTGCTTCTCAATAGCTTGATCCTATCTAGATACATAAAAGTGCTGACAATTTTTTTAACAAAGCAAAATTAGGAATGGCAAGAAACATGCATATCCATGAGGGGACCATCTCTTAAAGGGCACTCACTCACTTTCATGATTGCCACAAAACACCTAGATGAATCAACTTAAAGGAGGAACGTTTTCTTTAGGCTCACAGTTTCAAAGGTTTCAGTTCCTACTTGGTCAGTTTATTACTTTCAGGCTTGTGACAAGACAAAAGTATCATGGTGAAGGGCAGGGAAGAGGAAAGCCACTCTCCTTGTGGCAATTGTGAAACAGAAATATTGAAGGAAGAGGTCAAAGACCAAATACTCTCTTGAAAGCATGTGCCCAGGAGCATACTTCTCACCAAGCCTAATCTGAAATCCATTCAGGTGAACTCATCAATGGGTTAATCTCTCCATGCAGTTAACACATTTGTGTTCCAATCACTTCTCAACAGCACCAGAAACTGGGGACCAAGCCTTCAACACAGGAGCTTCTTTTTTATATTCAAATCGTAACAGGTCCCCCCAAAAAACTGGATAACAAGGAACTTTAGGAAAAAGGAGACCAGTATTCACTTTAAATGGATAAGAAAAGAAAGCACTTCATACTCTTTCTCTCTTTTGGAACATGTGAATCCTTTTACAATATATTTTCTTTTGCCAAGAAAAAAATACATGTATTTGTTTAAGGGAAAACACATAGAAAATACATGGTGTATAGTGACTTCCATATATTATGCTTCCATATGGATAAGCAAAAAGATCTATAAATGTACACACAGAAAATTCTAGAAGGAAACACATGAAAAGGAAAATTATTCTGGATTAAGTTAGAGTCACTTTTTTATCAATTTTTTTTTCATTTAAAAGAAAAATTTAAATCAAGCCTATGGAATGGGAGTGGATGAAAGGAAAGAAATAAGAATGATCGCCAGTCTAGTAATTTTCATGTACTCTTCAATTGAAGTAGTATCACTTAAACAACTAAAGCTTCTCCCACCCCCAAGCATGCACACACACACACACACACACACACACACACACACACATACGCAGGAGGGAGTGTCACTGGCTTGATGGAGCCGGATTTTATATTTGATCAGTAAGAATACATTATCCAGCCTGCATGCCTAGCTTATCACACATCTAAGTCATTTTTCAAACTTTTGTGTCATTAACAATATGTCAAACACAATCAGCTACCATTGACAACACAGCATGAGAGAAACATAATTGCACTTTCTAGTACACAGATTTGTAATTTATGTAGCATGCTTTCTTTCAAGACAACCCAAAGTTTGATTAAAACACAGTGCATTTGCAGGTCTGAATACAGAATGACCTGAGAAATTAGGTAAGGAAAGAAATGTATCTTCATGACTCTGCAGTTTGTGGAAACAGCCTAGGGGTGGAAAGGAGCTAACGGGAGGGTTATCACCTTGACCCTGTATTCTTCCTAACATGGACATGTCAGAGCACACTTTAGAAAAAATGCAAGAATGCCTACGTGAGTAGGGAGGGGAGGGGAGACTTTCTTCATGTCACTTTTACTTTTGGTCTTGTGAAAAATAACAACAAAAATAAGAATTCTTAACATATAGCCAGGAACACCTAGCATCAGAATACTCAATTAAATGCTTCAAAGCAGATTTTTATATTAACCAGCTTACCTTCAAAACATATTAAATCATTACCCTCAGGGGTGGAACCTCAATTGCATATTTAGAACAGATTCCCCTGACAACACCTATGAATATAGTTACTTGAAA
This sequence comes from Zapus hudsonius, assembly GCA_004024765.1. NCBI lineage: Eukaryota > Metazoa > Chordata > Mammalia > Rodentia > Dipodidae > Zapus > Zapus hudsonius. Next base: position 7,330 of record PVHP010043596.1, read on the forward strand.
TTCACGGACCCAAATAACAATGGCATTCATAATATTATGACTGACAGTGATTGATTGCTTTCTATTTTCTCATCACTAATACAACCTCCTGCAAGCAACCCTCATTATTCGCCTGGACCATTGCCTTGACCTCTCTCCTGGTGTCCCCAATTCTATGTGTGTTTCGTTTCCCCAGTTCAGCGCTCCAGCAGACAGAGCCTCTGAAGTGGTTGGTTATTTCTGTGACTGTAATCCCTTAGCTCTTCTATGAAACCCAAAGATAATGTGCCACTCGTCCCCAATGCCTTGGCCTTCCTAACTTCTTGACCATCACCTGTCCCTCCTTGACCATTGTTCTAGAAGCCCTGGCTTCTCTCCTGTCCCTTGGACATGATAATTGGATGCATCCACTTCTTTCACACTTAATATTCCCTATTCTTGGGAACACGCTTCCCTGAATTAAATATAAGTTTTGCTCTTCTACTTGATTGACTACTCACTCAAATAAATATTCCCCTTCAGAAATACCTCTGGATCAAAAAGCCTACAGAGTCCCAGTACCTGATTTTTATAACCTTTATCCAACAAAGAAGTCAACAATACTGATGGCTGTCACTTTGCATGATTCAAGTTTAAACAAGATGATTATATTCATTGTTGGGCCCCAGCCTGACTGAGCAACCTTAAGCTAAGTTTTAGAATATGCTTTGTTCCTGCTTCCTGAGTTCCATGTAGCTGGTATGCTTTGTTCCTGCTTGTTAGGTTTCACTTTACTGGTGATGTAACCAACTACCCTGCTGATTGGCTGTAACACAATGCGTTCTTTGCTCTGCTGTACTCTGCTGATTGGCTCTCGCCAAAAGGTTTGAATTTATTGCTTCAGAGAAATAGGCTAAACAATGCATCCTCCGGTTATAAAAGGGCTTTGGGTGCCCAAGTAAAGTGAGATTTGCCCGACATTTCTCCCAGTTGCGTGTGTCTGTCTGACCTCATGCCTGAACTCTCCCAGATGGAACCCTTTCTCCTGCTGGCTGGTGAGACTTGGGCTACCTCAGGGGCCAGGGGTCCGAGACACTCCAATAATTCATCTCTTTGAGGCAAGCTCCCAGGAGACAAGGAACCTCTTGTCAGCACTCAGTAAGTATGTCCCCAGGCCCCCAGTCTGGTGGTTTCTGGGAAACTAAATCCAGCCAACAGTCCGACAGATGAGAACCCAGTCCCACCCATGATCTTCATTGCAACCTTGTGGGAAATCCTAAAGCTAAAACCATACTCAGATTCTCAACCTAGTTTTCATAACACTAAAAGTAACGAATTTGTGATGATAATCTGAAAATATAAGCATTTTTTCAATTATCTCAATCACTATTTCTCATAATCTTGAGACACAGGTGGGGAAGTTGTGGACATGATCAGGCCAGTTCCAATTTTATCACAGTATTTTTTTTCTGTTTGCCTGTGGACCAAAAACTCCAGGATCCAGTGAGAGGACAACAGCCTTATAGAACTTGTTTGACCAGTTGCAACAACTCTGTAAGGTCAAAGCCTTTGACATAATGGTTCTGTTCTTCTGATTAAACCATGAAGAATACACTAGGTCAATGTTTATCAAAGCAGGTTGCCAAATAGGCAAAAATAAGTGTTGAAATTTGTTGAAGAACTGCCACTGACTAGTAATATCTTACCAAACAGTTTGGGACCATGTAACATTAACAGCTTGTGAAAAGGTCTGCCTCTTAGGCTCCAATGTGCTGATTTTACCTCCTTTCTGGATCCATATTCCATTCCCTCCTAACTCAGAGGCCAGAAACTGCAACAGCTCCTTCTATCCATTGGAAACTTGGGGTAATGCAGAAGGAAAGGTGAGAATGTGATAGGAAACCATTTCCACTTATTTGAGTAAACATTCACAAAGACCTATTCTTGGGACTCACCTGCCACTGTGGCCATCCAGTGAGTTCTGTCCCAAATCTCACAAACCTGCCTGGGCTGGTTCCATTATGGCCAAAACAACACATACTGTGTGAGAGATCATTTCTCAGAGGCCTTGCACTATCATGGTAGTGTACACTTCTGTAGAAAACATTCTGACATTAACATAAAGCCTCATTTATTACTCAAGGCTCTATCAGGTGGGCTTGAACACCCCTTAAATCTGATAACACTGTTTTCAGAAGCAATAGTCAGTAGCCTTTTGAAAGGCCAGTCATATTTTAAATACTTATTTATTTGCAAGGAGAGAGAGAGAGAGAGTTGGGAAGAATGGGGGACACACCAGGGCCTCTAGCCTCTACAAAAAAACTCCAGATGCATGTGTCACTTTGTGCATCTGTCTTTATGTGGGTACTGAGGAATCCATACAGCCAGGGATTGTAAGCTAGTGCCTTAACCGCTGAGCCATGTCTCCAGGCTCCAAAGCCACATTTTAAATACCACCTTCCATGATGTATCTCATTCCCCTAGATTTTAAATCCATGGCACTATGATGCCACATTTAGGGCCTTTAGTCCATGCTCTCCTGCTGGATAAATGATCCTGAGAAATATGAAAACTTCTGCTATGTGCACAACACAGGCCTGTTTAAATGGGAACAGTTCAATTAATATTTATTTGAAACATTACATTGCTATTTTGGGCAGACTCTTTATATGAGTTTATTCCCTGAATATTACTCTGCTGAGTAATTTTACACATTTTGACATTGTTCCTTTGTTTCCTCAAGGGCACAAGTATACTAAAATTCTTTCTCAAAACATTTTCTATGCTAGGTTACACCTTCTGACTCCCTCCCCTCCCCAAGAAATCATAACAAGTAGCTAGACAATGCTTGTTGTATACTAAGCTCTATCATTAAGTTGACCATGCTAGCCTACCAAGCCTCACAAGAGCCTGGTGAATTAGGTATTGTTATCTGTGACTAGCACAGAGTCACAGAGCTGGGAGGAACTGAGGAGGAGCTGGGTAGAATAGACTCTTAATCCCAAATCACTTGATTCAAAGAAGGTCTTGACCTCTTCTTGGAACCTTCCATCTCTAGAGATCTGTTACATGCTGCAGTATTCCAAGGCTTTCATCAGCATCTACACAGAAGTAAAACTGTATTTTTCAAATATCTTTTGCTGTTATTTCCACATCTCCTATACTAGCATCAGCAAGTTGGTGTGATCTTCTGTATGAATAGGAACTTGATTTAAATTTTTTTCTAATTGAAAAATGTTATTTTGGTACAAAATGTCTCATTTTCTATGTGCTTAAAATCTAAGTCAAAATAGACTTCTTTTATCCAAAAACAGAAGGACTATACCTTAAACATGTATTTCATTTCAGGCTTCAGTTACCATCTAAACCTTGGCAAGGAAAAATTCCCCAAGAAAAGTGAGATTTCTGATGACTTATGTAATCATTATTTTTTCAATATCTAACTTCACCTATGATAAGCCAGATCATCTAAAACCTGTAACCTAGACCATCTTGTATTTCATATTTTCAAAATGTGAAGCTGATCATTAATACTAAGTAGTTAGCAATGCCTTTTATATAATGTTTCTGTTCTTTTCTATATAATGGTTATATTGTTTATTCATTTACTTGACAACATCTCTCTCAGACATTGTTGATAACTAGACACAAACAAAATAAACACAATATGTTCTGCTGGAGAGATGGTTCAATTAGTAAAGTGTTTGCTTCACAAGCATGAACACCTGAATTCCATCCCTTAGTAATGGTGGCCTGTGGCTGGAGTCTGAGCACTGGGGAGGCAGAGACAGGTAGAATCCTGCAACTTGTTGGCCAGCCAGTTTTTGGGGTCAACAGAGGGTCCAGAGTTCATATTCTTCTCACAGATTGAGGTAGCTATAGGGCCTCTAGAAGGAGGTGGCATGATCCAGGGTGGAAAGATTTGTAGCTAGCTAATCTTATTAGAGAAAGAAATGGGAGGGAACGTGGGCAGAAAGTTTCATTTTAAAGAGACAAAAGTAGATATCTTAATTCTGGGGATTTGTCATTGCAAGATGCAGGCTCCTACAGCAAACAGATACCACCTCTGGAAATGCCCTTGATCTCACACCAAAAGGTAATGATGCAATCAGAGTGAAGGCAATGACAAAAACAAACAAACAAAAAACCAGCAATAGTGCAGCTGTCTAGTCATCATTTTGTACATTTTTAGAGAAGTTCAGTAGGGCCATCGATCCAGGCTGTTCATAACATGGCACTTTTAAGGTGTTGCCTAAAACAGCAAGATTTGAGTTTCTAAAAAGACTTGTTTTATGGCTCATTCAAAATGGTATTGCAATGAGTGGCTAATGTCTGTATCAAAGTTGGCAGAAATGTGGTCAAGCTTATAAAAGTAATTGTACAACAAGAGATTGTCATTATATATGAATATTGAGAAAATTGTGTAAAGATACTTAAAATTATAGGCTTGAAAATATCTATACTTTGACTGTGGCCTTAAAGTTATTGATACCTTCAAAGGTGTGGATTGATGTGGGGTTTACCTTTCTAAAGAAAAAGCTTTTCTGTGGCACTGCTTTAATCTTCACCAGAAAATTCTATTTACTTGGACGAAAGAAACTATGTCCGTGTTGTCAGTCAAGAGAATTCCACCAGTGCTCAGGTTTCTCAAGAAATGTACTTTTATTCCACATGGGGAGATGTCTAGTTAAGTAGGAGGGTTGAGCATACATCCTATGTCTCTCACATTTTAAATCACATTTAAAATAAAAGTATAGATAAGAAACCCACAAGCATAAAACAGACAGGTAGAGAAGAGACACTAACATCTGGAGACAGGTGTGCAAGTGAGGAATGAGAGCCGACTTCATCATCAGGAAAGCTAGTCTAACTCGAAGGGGAGAAGCCAACAGGAAGCTGTTGGTGTTCACCCAAAGGCCCTTGGAAGTGCTGTGGTAAAGGAGGTAAGAAGTGTTTTTACAGGGGCCAGGCAGAGGGCTGCCAACCAAGACTAAGTGAAGCAACTTCTATAATATAAAGGGAACACTGAACTCTAGCACAATTATCCTTTTTCCAATAGAGCCCAGGGTTCTATAGTCTGGAAAAATGGAACTTGAAAGCATCTCTGGCTTCCTGCAAGAGATAAACTGAGGTCAAAATAGGTTAAAAAAAAGAGAAGTTTAACAACAAAGGAAAACAAGGAAGTTTCCTGAATGTTATTCCATGATGCTATTCCACACACTGGATTGCCGACATTCAGGAATCTACTTTCACAGAGCTAACATCTGTATTATTGTTTGGCTAAGGTTTGGATTTTCCAGGTAGAGTCGCACTCTGCTCTAGCCCAGGCTGACCTTGAATTCTCTATGTAGTTTCAGGGTGGCCTTGAACTCAAAGCAATCCTCCTACATGCAATAAATTGAGAAAACTGAGCTGCCCACGGGAAGAAACCCACAGAGATACACAAACAGCAGAGGGGAAGCCAGCCACCCTTATTGAAGCTCACCAGCCTACAGGGCAAATCCATAAACGAGGTGAATGGTATGTCTGTTTTATCACAGGAAAAGTGATTAGTGCAGAAGAACAAAATTGATCTAAGGAAAAAGGAGAACTCCAAGATAGCAAATAGAGCAGAAAAATGTGTTCAAAAACTACTGTATTTCTAGAGAAAAAAAAAACCCCACAGTGGGGATAAAAAAGATGTTTAAAGGATTATCCAGAAAAGAAAGAATTCTTGGAAAATAAAAAATAAAATACAGCATTAAAAATATTCCTAGATGGTTCAAAAGGTACAATTTTATAAATATCTCAGAACAAAAGCTTACAAAGTCACTGAATATTGAGGGAAAGGCATATTAGGGGATCTGTTGTGGGGACTTGTAACAGCTTCACCCACTGTGCTTTCCCTAGTTTGTATCTCAGCACACACACAAACTTTCCAAAACTTGAATGCCAGAAGGGGAGAAGAGTGAAAATAGGGGGGCAGAGAATGACTAAATATTTCAAGAACATTCCTCAACTGAATGATACAAATTTCTAAATCATAAGAGGCCAAAATAAATAAAACAAAGATGCTTAGCATTCTGAAAAGGCAGTCTTCATGAAAGACAAAATTATGAAAATAATTATGTAAAGTTTCCTATGTAAAAATGATATGAAGGATCCAAAGCAGCAATAGAAGTTAGGACATAGTGGAACAAGAGATTTGGGATTCTGAGTGGGAAAGAAACTGGGAACCAAGTCAGAATCCTCTGGAGACCAAGATTATAGACTCCAACCAGAAGGTCCCACTAGTCTTTGGGCAAAAGTGAGGCTACACTCATCAAAATCTCTCTAAATTAACACTGCTTATTCCCCTTTAACCTAGGCTGATCTCACTCTCCATTGGAGAATCTGTTTTCTTTTTCTTCAGAAAACAGTGAGAACCAAGAACAATCAAAGCCCTATCAAGACAAGAAATGATAGCTGACACTCTGGCAGGAGATGGACCACCCTTCCCACATCAGTCAGGGCCCAAGTGAAACCACAGAGGAATTGGCAGAAAGAGCAAGAGTGTTGCTTCCACAGTGAGCCTATCATTCTGCACCAGGGTGATGGAGCCAGACACTGAGGATACTCAAAACCTACCAAAGCAGAAACCCAGAGCACTAAAATAGACTTAACAACCACCCACCAAGGCTCAGGGAATTTCTGGGGAAGAGGGGGTGGAAAGAATGTAAGAGCCACAGGGGTGAGGGGGAATATCCAGAGGCATTGCACCCCCACACTCCCAATGATTTAATGCTGCTCTCATAACTCTGAGGTGAACACCAGCAATCACAGTACGGAAGGCCCTCAGTAGAGAGAGGGCAGAGGGAAGGGATATGATGGTACCAACACATGATTGAAGAATCCATTTTATGAAGCAGACTCCATTTTATAAAGCAGACTCCATTTTTAGACTTACTTCCCCCTCCCTAAAGAATGTCTGATCACAAAGACCAGGAAGTAAAAAAAAAAAAAGACACCATATAAGGAAGCATATGGCTGTCCTGGAATGTGGGCTGGCCCTGGGATGTGGCTCCAAGAAAGTAACCAATCAAG
>PVHP010043597.1:0-14473 GCA_004024765.1 Zapus hudsonius
CCCCCCCCACATTCATTGTTACATTCTTCAGGCCACAGATGGCTATGAGATGAAAAACTACCAGAGCTTTGAAGTTCAGTGAGACAAAGTAATTGCTTTAACTGTCAGAAGAAGATTAGGAGAGACAAGGCCGGAGAATATCTGGGGAGAATATCTGAATTTCCTGAGACCTATTGTAAACTAGAAAAGGGTAATTTTCATAATGTCACAAACCCTACTCTGTACAGACTATAAAATATCTTTGCAACTGGGGTTCATGGCCAATGCTTCATTTATGCATGGACCCCCGGGCCCAGGTGTAAATTAAACTCCCCTCTCCTCTTGCTGCAAAGGCTTCGTCTGTTTATTACTGGAATATTTCTACAACACTTCTATAAAACTCCCCTACACCCTCTAATCCCCATCCCTATCTACTGCAGAAGCCTCCACACCCCCCAGCACCACTTTCACACCCACATCAACTTCCCCCTTGGATGACTCCTCCTCTGTATCTACTGTCTCCCCTTCTCATATCTCATCACCTGAATCACTCCCCCTTTCCAAGCACCCCATTTCTACCTTAGACCCCCCTTCCTGCCTCCTCATCTCTGGTGTCACTAGCCCCTCTACTTCTCTCCCCACCTCTCACCAGATCAAGAGGGAAAATCTCTAAAAAAAGAACTGGGAATGTTCCCTTTGTGCAAGGTGGCACGGCGGGATGGACGCATCCGAACTCATGTCCCCTTTAAATGAAATGGGTATTATTGAACAGAAGTTGGGCTCTTTTTCGGAAAACCCAGTTACTTTCAGGTGGCAATTCACCTGCCTAACTAAGATATATTCCCTCCCCTGTAAGGACATTTACCACATTCAAAATTCCATCCTAACCCAAGATGAAAAGAATCGTATCTGGGAAGCATCCCAAGCTCATGCTGATAGACTAAGTCAAGAAAACTCCCCATCTCCAGATGGAAAACAGGGAGTCCCTGACGTAGACCCCAATTGGAACTTTCAGACAGGATTAGAGGTCTTACAATGTCTTGACTATATGGTCACCTGCCTGGCAGAAGTCATACACCAATAGTCCCATGGGAGGGCTATCTTTGATAAAATAAAGGAGTTCACTCAGGGCCCAGATGAAAACCCAGCTGTTTTCCCAATCGCATTTACTAAATACAAGGTTGATGTTAATTCCAAGGAGGGCACCCTCCTACTTCATGTCCACTTTTGGGGCCAATTAGCCCCTGATATGAGATGTAAACTCCAGTGCCCACCAACTGACCCTTTTACTCCCCAAAGTGAGATCATCAGCCTCACCTTTAAGGTTTTTAATGGGAGAGAAGAGGAAGCCAAAAGAGAACAACAGAGAGAGAATGATAGACAAAATAAGAAATGCCAAATTGAGCATCAAGCTTATTTTCAGCTACTAGCCACTAATTTGGCTACAGCTCTCCAACAAGAGCCACCACCAAAGCCCTTGCCCTCACCTTCCATTTCTCAGAAGCGGGATCAGCTTCCCGGTCTGCGTTTTAGGTGCAACCTGTCAGGTCATTGGGTGAGAGACTGTCCTAATCCTCCGCCCCATACCAAGGCTTGCCCAAACTGTGGGCAGTGGGGTCACTGGAAGTCCAGCAGTCACCCTGGCAGCTCACTTGCCACACACCACCAGCTGTCCCCTCATGCCTTAGTCCAATAGGGAGGCCTGAGTTCAAGCCCCAGGTCAGGTTGCAACTCTGCCCAGTGGAACTCAGGGTACAAGGAATAGTGGCTGGTAAGAGGGTCTCTCTCCTGCTCGATACTGGGGAGGGAGTCTTATTCACTTCTCAGCTCCTGGCCAGGACCTGGTCTGCCTGCAGACATCACTGTTACTGGAGTCTCAGGTACTTCTTACAGGCCACTCTGCCTCTTCTTTGTCAATTCGGGGATTTAACTCTCACCCACTCCTTTCAAATAATGCCCCAATGTCCCACGCCCCTCTTAGGCAGACACCTCCTCTCCTAACTCAAAGTATCCCTCTATATTCCCCCTTTAAAGACTACCTCTATTTTTTTACTTCATTCAAAAAACTTTACTTTTTTCACTCAAATTCAGAAAAGTTATAGTCCCAAACTGCCACTCCCCCTTTACTTGCCATAAATACCCTAATATGGGACACCTCCAATCCTGCCATCACTTCCCACCATGCCCTGTCCTCATTCTTCTCAAAGATCCCCACTCCTATGTTTCTCAAAACCAATATCCCTTACCTCCTGTCCCTCGCTGAGGTCTGAAACTGGTCATTCAATGTCTGCTCTCTGCCGTGCTCCTCACACTTGTTTCCTCCCCCTACAACACTCCTATTTTGGAGTTGCTTAAAGAAAAAACCCCCAATAACTTCTACTGGTTAGTTCAAGAACTTTGTAACATTAACCAAGCCATTATTCCTACCTTTCCAGTCGTGGAAAACCCCTACACTCCTTTCTTCCATCCCCTCCACCTCCACTCACTTTTCAGTATTTGATTTAAAAGATGCATTCTTTACTATTCCCCTACACCCCCTCTCCCACCCACTCTTTGCATTCACCTGGGAAGACCCTGATACTCTCCAAGCCCAACAGTACACATGGGCATTTCGCCTCAGGGGTTCCGAGACTGTCCTCACTACTTCGGACATGCCCTCCAGAGAGATCTAACTTCACTGGCTCGTAAGCCCAGTTTTCTCCTGCAGTAGGTGGATGATCTCCTCCTCTGTAGCCCCGCTGCCAAACTGAATATACAACATGCAACTGTCTTACTTAATGCTCTGGCTGCCTGGGGATACAGAGCTTCCTGGGGAAAAAGCCAGATCTGTCAGACTTCTGTCCTTTAGTTCGGCATTTCCATCTCCAAGGAGGGAAAAACCATCCCACCATCTAGAATTCAAAACCTCATCAATTATCCTCTATCTCATTCTAAATGGGAACAATAATCTCTTTCGTATCTGGATCCCTACCTTTTCCCTCACTGCTCATCCACTATGTGAAATCACCAAAGGAAATTTAGATAAACCACTTTTGTCTCCTAGCTCCCTCCAAACTCCCATAAATCTTCTTAAATGCTCACTAATCACTGCCTCTTCCCTATCCCTGCCATACATAAGCAAACCCTTTTTCCTTTTTATACACACTATCAAAGGCCAAGCTCTGGCCATTTTCTGCCAGTCTTCAGAAAGTCCTTCCTATGCCTAGATCTTGAGCATCTTCTCCGTGCTTCTGACAGGTTGTGGGTTTCAGGCCTTACAAAGTCTTTAATCAACTTTAAATTGACATTTGTGCAGGGTGAAAGAAGTGGATCTTGTTTCATATCTCTACATGTGGAAATCCAATTTTTTTGGTATTGCTTAAGGAGGGCACGGAGGACAAAGGGTTAAGAGGCACATTAGGCGCCAAGATGTTTTCGCCTCCGGGGCCATTAGCCGCCTTGGAGGGAAAATGGTGAAGCGGTGGGAGCTGAGGGAAGGCTGGTCGCTGTTCTGCTACTCCGCTGTCTCAGGGCCTTTCCACAGAGCTGGGGGGTCAACACAGGGGGGGTCCTCGAGACACAGATGCGAGCAGATGTGTATAGTATATCCACGTGGTTCTTTATTCAATTGGGAGAGCTTACATTTATAGGAAAAAGGGGGCCAGGGGGATGGGGAAGAGGGAAGAGAAAAGGGGATTGGTTGGTTGGGGTGGTGAGTTAGCGGCCTGCACTGGGATAGGTGAGTATGGAAAACCTGAGAATACCTAATTTGGGGGTCCTGAGTGGTGGGAAATATGTGATTCTAGCCAAGGTCCGTGGGGATGGGTACAAAGAAGTTTGTCTGATATCTATTGCCAGTCATGCTGAGATGGGAATGCTGGTTCCTGTGGCCCATGGGGGTTGGGAGTCAGGGTTGATGGAGCTGGGAAACGCCTACCGAATTATCGGGGTTTCACCCACTCAGACATCCTTAACCCTTTGTTCTCTGTGCCCTCAGTAGCAGTGCCCAACACAATTTTCCTAGCTCTGTTTGTTAAAGGGGCTGTTTTCTTCAATGCAGGTGGCTGTAGCTTTATGGATATCTTCCTGTGTCTTCTGTTTTGTTCCATTGGTCCATACATCTCATTTCTGCCAATATTATGCTGCTTTTATTACTGCGCTCTGAAGTATAATTTGAAACCAGGTAGTGGTACTTGTAGCATTGCGCTTTCTCCTTAGTATCAATTTTGCTATTTAGGGCCTTTCCTGCTTCTGGGAGAGTTTGCACATTGTTTGTTCTGGTTCTGTGAAGAATGTCATTGGAATTTTGATGCATCAAATCTGTAGGTGACCTTTGAGAATATAGCCATTTTCACAATATTAATTCTATTACCCATGAGCATGGAAGGACTCTTCTGTCTTTTTCAATTTTTTGTTCAGTGTTTTAAAATTTTCATTCTAGAGATTAACTCATGTCCTTGGTTATGTTTAGTCCTAGGTGTTTTATTTTATTTTCTGAAGCTATTGTGAGTAGTATTTTTTCCTGATTTCTTTCTTGGCACATCTATTATTAGTATGTAAAAAGCTACTGATTTCTGTATGGTGGATTTTGTTCCTGCAATTTTTGAAAGTGTTCATGACATTAAAGGGTTTTCTGGTGAAGTCTTTAGTTTCTGTTAAGTGTACCATCATGCCAACTACTTAGGGATAATTCGACTTCTCCCTTTCCTATTTGTCTTCTGATTTGATTACACTATGGACTTGAGCTATGAGAGATTATTTTGGTTATTCTGTACTAATAAAGACTTGCTTTATGGACTAAAATATGATCTATCATTGAGAAAGTCCCACGAGTTTCCGAGAAGAATGTATATTGCACATCTTTTGAGTGGATTGTTCTGTTGATGTCTGTTCAGTCCATTTGATCTATGTGGGTTAACTCTGAAGTTTCTTTGTCACTTTTTAGTCTGGACACCCTGTCTATTGATGGAAGTTGGGTAATAAAGTCACCCACGTTGCATTAGGACCTCTTTTTCCTTTTATATTTATTACTGTTTGTTTTATGAAATGGAAGTCCCAATATACAAAGGCTAAATATTTATAATTGCTATGACTTCTTGATGCATTTCTCTCTTTAATAATACATAGTGGCCTTCTTTATCTCTTCTGACTAGTTACGGCTTGAATTGTACTTTGTCAGATATAAGAATATCTCTGCCAGCTTGCTTTTGGTTTCCATTTGATTGGTTTATTGACTTCCATCCTCTTAGGGTTTTAAGTGCTTTCTCTTTTCATTTCCATAACTGTATGCCTCGTCCTTTAGGCTCTTTCAACATCTTCAAATCTTTTGCACTTAGTGTACATCCTAAGATTGGCACTGGCTGTAAACCACAGTGACTTCCAGGTTTCAGTATAAACATAACACTGTTTCCATAGGTCAGAAGTTGTAAATTAGTGGCAGAAGCCACTAATTCTAGAAATTCTAGAAATTGTAGAAAATCTAGAAAGAGAAATCAATTATAGATGAACCTACATGACAGTTAGTTTTAAAAAATTGCTAATGTTAAAAAAAGTAGATAGTTATTTTACATAAGACTCTAGATTTTGGTTTCTCATGAAAAAGTACATTTTTTCTGTTGCTTACTTTTAGACAAAAATCGTGTTTTTCAGGATATGGCAGTCCCTGACACTTATACTCTACCCATCTTCCTCAGTTTAGAAACCTGACTGACCTCGGAGGGGATCTGATATTGATTCATACCACAAGCAGGGAAATGACGTAGAGGCTTAGCATACTCCCAGTGCTGACTGGAGCAGCAGAGTTACCTCACCGACTTTGAAACACTGTATTCTAGAGAATTTGAAAGTTCAATACTCTCAGTAAATCTACCAAAAGCAATTGGGAGAGTCCATGTTTCATTCACTCTGTTGCTTTTATTGAATTAAAAATGTATTTGGGGGCTGGAGGGATGGCTTAGCGGTTAAAGTGTTTGCCTGCAGAGCAGAAGGACTGGAGTTCGAGCCTTCTGCTGTGCATACCTCTGACCAGACCTTCGGTAGTGATCACAGGAACCACTGACCCACTGGAGTCAAAGGTGTGTGGCCGCTTGTTCACGTTTCTATCACCTCATTCAAAAGAAGGCATCCACTGCCTGGTTAACAAGCCCCCAATCTTCATCTCTGCAAAGTGCTCAGCCAAAGGGCAGCAGGAAACATAGTTGATTAAATGATGACATCGAAACAGAAGAGAGACTAGTTGGAAAGAAGTAATTCAGAGGAAAGGGGTGGGGTGAGGAAAAGGGTGGGTGGTGAGAGGGGATTATAATTACGGTATGTTGTCTCTATGTATAGAGGTTCTCAATAAAACCCTTTTTTAAAAGAAAGGAAGGTTCAAGCGTATTGACACATTTCAGTCATTAACCCTCACTTAAGTGTAGGTAGTTTCTTTAGATCTGATACGCTCAGAACAAAGGGAGGATTTTAATTCAATGTTGGAAATATTTAAGATTTTATATGTAATAAATACCTATTCACATAAAAGATACTTATCACTGAGATTCAGTCCTGAATACTCTGAGTTAAAAACAGAGTAGTCTGGGCTCAACCATGAACTCCAGAAGCAGAGGGTAGCTCCATCTCATTTTACTGTATTCTCAGTAACATCTGAGTACCTTGCAGGAGGTGGGGAGTGAAGAAAAGAAAGAACATCTTAAAAGGTTGTAATTGCAGGCAGAAGCAAGTTTTGTATTTATATTTGGGGTATTTATGTTAAACACTGAAATCAGTTTTTCATATTTCTGCTTGATTAAAGGGACTTCATTTTCACAATAATTTTCTTCTTCTAATATAATGGACAAAATCTTTGTTAGTGATACTTACCTTTTCTGCACTCAGAAAAGCAGGAATAAAATGAGTCCTTTGCTCCTAAAATGCAGTCCATGTCCAAACACCCCCAGGTTGACTGAATGGCTCATCTTTCTCTCTGTCATCTTCATTGTAGATGTGAGTTATAAACTTCAGTTCTTTTGCTTCCAAACACTTGCTTTTACAGAGTTAACTACGCTGCAGTCTTAGTTTTGTTCAGATGAGGATCGGGTTATATTTCCAGCTCTGACCTGGTCCTCTGCTCTGTTCATATTTCTTCTGTGACCTATAGACTGGCCACCTTCAGGGCCTACACCTCTTCATGTCCAGGAGAATTCATCTTTGTCTTGCCCGGATCAGCGCCCTCAGAATTCCTTGGATGATGAACCTCTAACATGTCTTTGGCTCATCCTCCTCACTTCCCCTCCTGGACAGTCGGCACGTATCCTTACATTCTCCCCTTGCTCCCACTGTGCAGTGCCACCACCCTCCAAGCCTGGTGGGTAGGATGCTCCGTTCTGTCTGTGGCCATGGCTTCTTAACTTTTTTATTTTTACTACTTCTCCATCTTCTGATCAACCACTAGGCTAATTGATATTTCTTAGATCCAATGTCTTTTGATTCCTTTTAGCTATGGTTGTTTTCTATTTTTCAACCAAGTCCTTATATATGGTAGCTACTTGCCTGGTAAGAAAGTACTTACGAGTAATTGAAAGAAGGAAGCTGTGTCACATGAATGTGCTGAGGCTACACTGAGAATCCCTTGCCCAGTGTGTGCAGCCTTGGCAGCTGATTCATGTCTCTATTTAAAGAATGGAGAACATGACCAGAGGTTTTCATGGCACAGCTGCTGAAAAACAGGAAAGTCTTTTTCAGAGGGGCTCACTCTCTTTACCCAGAGAGAGAATGCTGATTGCCTCCCTGGTTCGCTGGCACCATTAAATGTGATCTGTTAGGCTCAGGTTTCTCTTCAGATCGAATAAATGTGATCCGCTAAGCACCCAGCATGGGACATCTGCTAGACACAAAGTCAATCCTATTGACCTCCCAATAGGACAAGATTGAAGGAGTGATGATGTAACGGAATGCTGAAGTTTTATGTAAATCAGTTTGCAGAAATCCGACTGAAATTTAACAGTAAGGAAGACCGCAGATAAGGAATATTCACATACATTTTCTTCTTTGTTCTAAGACGTAACCCTACAATAGTTGACAGTTTTTCCTTGATGCATCCAAGTCATTTTCCTTGCCTCAGATCTGCTCGTGTGCTCTGAGACTTCCTGGTGCTAGGTCTCCTGCTTTTCCAGTCGTTTCTTTCATTTCTATTTACTTCCATTTAGAGTTAAAAGGATCATTAGTACATGTTTTCTCTTCTACTAAAATACGTGATTGACACTTTCATTTTCTGGAGGTTTATTGTAAAGCTCTGGCCTGTGTTTGAATTCTTGGTGCCTGGGAGAGTCTCCGCAGTGGTAGTATAAGTGGAGGGAACCTTCCAGCGCTAAAGTAGAAGCTGCAGCTGAGTGGAGCACCCTGATTTCTGCCTGCAGGTCTCGGCGACTCAGTGTCGGTCACAATGGGCTGGAGAATATCAGTGAGGATCTAGGGAGTTCTAAGGCACAGGTTGTGAATTTTCTGCTTGTGAAATGGCTATCATCTGCCTCATTGGCTGAATTTCACTTTTTAATACTTAGAATTACTGTAGCAATAACAGTTTTTATAGGCTTGACATTTTAGGAAATCAAATTAACAGCAATGCACGGCCCTTTTTTTCCCTATGATCTACCTGACAATAACAACTATAATTAGCTTATATTACCCTGTTATCAAAAAGGATGGCAAAGCCAGCATTAAATAGATGTGAAGTCAACCTTTATGTGGCAGCTGCTTACATAAATCCTCCGAAGGATTTATCATACTTAAAGAGTGAATTTTTAATTTATATTTATCTAATTAGGCTTACTCTTTGGTTCAACTTAAATGCCATGTTGTTTCTGACTGTATTTGCCTTCTCAGCTAATCAAAACATGTTCAAGGCATGAGACACTCTCTGAAGGGAGGGGGAGGGCAGGCAAACATCCTTTTTTTTTTTTAGTCCAGGCTGACCTGGAATTCACTATGTAGTCTCAGGGTGGCCTCGAACTCAAGACAATCCTCCTACCTTGGCCTCCCAAGCGCTAGTATTAAAGGCGTGCGCCACCACGCCAAGCTTTCAAAACATGTTCAGAATTTGTCTATGTGAAATGCACCATGTTTGGTGCTGTGAGAGGGCGCATTTGGTTGAGATGTGTGTAGCACTGCCTCTATCTACTGGTCCTTCTATTAACCAGTCCTAAACACTCCCCAATCCCGGGTACAGAGCGTCCTCATCTTCTATGTCTTCATTGACAAGAGATGGCATATATTTGTGGCATACAAGAGGGCATTGTGATATGTGTATGTGTTGCCGGATGAATAACTCGTGCCCATTAAAATACCCCTGGTCTCACAGACTTAACATTTGGTAACGGAAACACTGAAAAGCAATTTTCAAATATGCAAGTCTAGAACTCATTCCTCTTCCACATCATTTGACCAGCATCTTTCTGTTTCCCCAACCCCAGTCCCTGAATACTCTGTGCCTGTGTAAATTCAGTTTTTAAAGATTCTACGTGTGAGTGGCATCATGCAATATTTGTCTTTCTACATCTGGCTTATTTCACTGAACATAATGTCATCCAGGTTCATCTATGATATGATGTGTCAGGAGTTCCTTCTTTTTAAATATTTGCTTATTATTAGAGAAAGAGAAGGGAAGACTGAGAAAGAATGGGTGCACCAGGGCCTCGTGCTGCTGCAAAGGAACTCCAGACATACGTACCACTTTATGCACTTGACTTTATGTGGGTCCCGGTGAATCAAACTCAGACCATTGGGATTTGTAACCACTGAGCCATCCCTCCAGCCCCAGGAGGTACTTGTTTTTTAAAGGCTGTATAGCATTTTCTTGATCGATTTATTGTTGATTGGCACCCAGATTGATGGCACAACCTGGCCAGTGTCAATAGTGCTGCAATGCGCATGGCATTGCTGGTATCTCCCAAAACACTGACTTCGTTTCCTTTGGATCTATGCCCAGAAGAATTGCTGGATAATGTAGTAGCCCCATTTAATGTTTGGAGGGCCTCTAAGTCGTTTTCTAAAATGGCAACACTAGCTTACCTAGCCACTAGTTACGTGCAAGAATTCCATTTCTCCACATCTTCTCTGGAATTTGCCATCACTTGTATTTCCTGTAAGTCATTCTAGCAAGTGTGTGTCTCTAGCCCATTGTGGTGACAGCCACACATCTTCTAAGAAGGCTTCCACCTGACACTGAACGCCTCTTATCTCTTTGGTTTGCCATGTGTCTCTCTAGCCCAGTGTTTAATAGGAAGCATTTTAGTTTTCACATGTTTGATGGTCTCTGGGCTTGCAAACTCCCTGAGGTTACGAGAGAGTCTTGGTTTCTCTAGCGCAGCGTGTGTTGTAAGCAGAAGCTCGAAGACTACGAAAAGGCGCTAAAACGCAGACACACCGTCACAGGGACGAGTACGAAGGAAGGTAGCACGTCAGAGACGTCAAAAACGGCTTTCGGACAAAGGAGAAGACAGAAAAGGTAAGTATCAAGGAGGATTGTTAGTCAGGGCAGCTCTGTGGCTTCAGTCCCATGCTCAGCTCGATGCCCCACTTCACCTTGAAGATCACTCATTTCTCAGCAAAAGACTCCCCAATTTCCTTTTCACCTGGGAACCTTAAGTGGTGTATTTGGTCCTGTTCCTGGTCTAGGAGAATGAGCCATAGTTGTAGGAGTGGGAAGTGGGGGGCAAGCAGGGAAAGAGGGGGCAGGACTCTCCTCTGCCTAGTGAGCCTGCTGGCGTCTCGGACATGCAGTGGTTTGAGTCAGGTGTCCCCCATAAACTTGCTGCATCCTGAATGCTTGATCCCCAGCTGATGGCAGTTTGGAACCTTGTTAGAGGCGTGCTGGCGGGCAGAGCTCATTGCCCGCTTCCCTTCGCCAGCGTTGGCACACCTTCCTGCCGCTGTTTGCAGTGCTGGGGCCGAGGTGACGTCTGTCCTGTGCTCATGCCGTCCTTTCCCTGCCATCATCGTGCTTCCCCTCGAGTATGTAAGCCAAAATAAACCCATTCCTCCACAAACTGCTTTTATTTGGAAGGACAAGCTGGGGTGGGGGCAATGACCTGTCAGCTGAATGATGGGTTCAGTTTTAGATACTTAAAATGATAGAGGAATTTCAAATGGAATTTTCCCACTTGCATTTAAACATCAGTAATTGTTCCTGGAGTCCGACCGAGTAGTTAGTAGATCAAATGTTGCCTAAAGGCGAGGACGTTGGCCACGGAGGAGAGTCCAGTTTCAGAAGGGTGATGAACACGGCACAGTAAAGATTATGTGGAAACTGATGTTGGGAGATGACTCGGGTGGTGGAGGGCTTGCCTTAAAGAACCTACGTGAAACCCTGAGCCATCCATGATTCCAGCACTGGTGAGGCACAGGTACTCAGTCAGACATTCTTGCTTCGGTGACATGGTTTTAAGAGGCCTAGGCTAACTTGAGGCCTTCTGAGTCCAGTAGGTGGCCCTTCCTAATGTTGGGGACCTTTATCTGACCACTTGAAGGCCTGCAGATGAGAAAGGTCTCTTCTCCAAGATATTGTGAACTGATCACATGTGTTACTCTACATAAGAGAGAAGTTTTCCTTACTGACCGCCTTTGAATGGAAACACTGCTTTCTTCTTCAGTTAGACCCAAACCTAAAGTGTGGCCTTTCCTGGGTCTGGAGCCCGCCAGCGTTCAAATGGCAGCTAATCCAAGGACACTCCTGAAGTTATTGGGAATGGTTGGCCTCTGGATCACTTGAGCCAATTCATGATGAACTCATTCTCTCTCTTCTCTCTCTCTCTCTCTCTCTCTCTCTCTCTCTGTTCTGTCACATGCATAGGAGTTTATATTTGAATACACACATACACAATAATGTTTGACTGAGTAAGTACCTGGGTACCCCACAGTCTGGTCAGGCTGACACATAAATTAATTATCACAATCCTGTGGAAAACCCCTATAACTCAGGATAAAGCTGAGCTCCCTAATTCAGGCTAAAGATAGAGCACGAGCCAGGCGCAGCCGACTTCTCACCCACGTTGCCTGTGCTACCAGATCTGTTCTCTTGACTGAAGGAGCATCCAGATGTTCTAAGGTTGATGCGTCTGTTCGCACCCAGTATCCCATGCTTCCCGTCTCATACCAGCTGAGTTGTGCTCATTAATTTAACAGGTATTTCTGAAACACCTGATGCTGTGTTCAGAAGCTAACAAAACAAGCCCCACCTTTGCTATCCAAGTAGTCCAAGTCTTCTTGGAGACCAAAGGCAGATGAGACAATAAAACAAAGCACGAGATTCTAGCTGCATGTGGGAAGCCAAGGAACACACAGACTGTGGGAAATGCTGTAACTCCTAAGACAGACTGAACCCCAATTCTGCCATGTGAAAAGCAAGGCACAGCAGACCATATGGGCCCAGCCAAGCTCAGGACCCCGAAGAACCAGATGATTTTTAAGGCAAGGTTGCAAGATGGAGCTTAAAAACAGGAAGCTTGGTAGCTTCTATCAGGAGGAATACTCAATCCTCACCGTCCTATACCTTGCTGTAAAAAAGAAAAAGATAGGGCTTTGGCCTTTGCTATGGTCTGAGCACTTGTCTTCCAAACGTTCATGGAAAGTTTAAGAGCCATTGTTACATATTAGAAGGAAGGTCATTGCCCTGTGGACATTGAATGCCATCATTTAGGTATTTAGATCTCTTTATTCTTGTTTGTTTGTTTTTTCGAGGTAGGGTCTCGCTCTAGCCCAGGCTGACCTGGAATTCACTATGGAGTCTCAGGGTGGCCTTGAACTCACAGCAATCCTCCTACCTCTGCCTCCCAAGTGCTGGGATTAAAGGCGTGCGCCACCACGCCCGGCTAGATCTCTTTATTCTTCACCCCTCAGCTTCTGCTGTGTGATGTCATAGCAAGAAGGTCCTCAGGGCATGCCAGCACCCTGCACTGGACTCAAAGGCCCAGAGTGTGGGCCTCTCGGGTCTTTCTCGATTGTTCAGTCTATGGTGCTGTGACAGCACACAATGAACCAGGTGAAGTCTGAAGAATAATAATAACACATTTAAAAGAATCAATGGGAACTTTGTAACAAGATGAAAATTCTGACACAACAAAAAGGCCAAGATGCAGAAAATCGGAGGGGAAATTAGACAATCAACTCAAGAGGTACAGAACACAAATAAATGTAATGCCCAGGAAAAAGAACCTTCAAAATGAGAGGGGAGAGGGAAAGGAAGGGGAATGGGAGAGAAAGAGAGAGAGGAACAGAGGGAGAGAAAGAGAGAACTTTTCAGAATCCAAAGATTTGAGTTTCTGGATTAATCAGCACCACTGAGCAAGACCTATCATGAGAACATTTGAGAACACCAGATACCAAAGAAAAATTCTAAAATTTCCATAGTGAAAGCAAAATGACGAGCAAAGAACCCTAAGTCAGAAGGGCATGAGATTTCTCTTACAGCAACCCTAAAACCCTCTGAACAATTCCTCCAAATTCTTCAAGAAAATGCCTTCCTGGAAGAACTTCCAAGAGAGCGCATGGCAGACCTGTCCTCAGCCATTGACTGTGTCAAGAAATGCCTGTCCTGTGTGTTCTTAGCAACAGAGTAGAGGATGTGTTTATTAGAACGGGAAGTAGACCAAGAAAGTGGAAGCGATGTGGTCGAGACAGGAGCTCCAGCCAGAGTGGGGTGAGGGGCTTCCCAAGGTGAAGACCTAGAGGTGTTCTGACAGCTGGGCCGGACCTCCAGGAAGAGTCTCTCCCATGAGATTGGCTGCCTTCAGGGCAGTTCAGCTGCAGACCAGAAAGGGCCTCTCCAATGGCCGAAGGGGAAGAGTCAGCCTCGGGATTTCCCCCCTATTTTTTTCTGTTAGAGTTTGGTATGGTATTCATAAGTATAGACGATATAAGTAGAAATCTGACAAGTGAAAAACAGTTATAAAACATACTCATTTATGATTGATTTTGATGATCATTATAGGAAACAAATATTGATTTAGCTAAAATCTGTTAAAAATTGTTTTGGTGGGTTAGCATTTACATGTTTGTGGTGAGGGAAAAGGTCAAGCACACTTTCAAGTAGCAAGGAAAATAAATATAGATATTATGAACAGAATGTTTAGCCAGCGTATCCATGTTATCTCATCAACATGCATCTCAGCAATCAAGACACAGAAGAAGCCTCTAAAGCCATGGAGCTGAGTAGCAGAAGAACTAACTAGATCTGCTGAAAAGAGCTGTTTCTGGGGAGTGGGAAGCAGAAACGAAGGGTGTGCTGTCAGGAGACTGGTGTTGTCTAATAATATGTGACTTCTAAAATGCTGTGTACACATTCCTTTGATTAAAAATTTAAAACAATATGTGTATACGAATGCACTGTTATTCATAATATTTAAAAAGTAGATTGCAGTATGCTTGTGCGGATTTTATGTTTTTGAACTTACTTAGGTTTGATATCAGGGAGGACCCATAAGGAACTCAGCAGACAATGAATGATGAACAAGGGACCTATAACCACAGCCATTGAATCAACACA